>JASAMX010012355.1:0-103602 GCA_030248175.1 Microlaimidae sp. YZB2_3
CATTAGGTAGACCGAGATTAGGTAGACGGCGATTAGGTAGACGACATTAAGTAGACGGCGATTAGGTAGACGGACGATTAGGTGGATGGAGATTAGGTAGATGGCATTTGTTTAAGAAATGTATTTGTTTATAGAAAATTATAATTTAAATATTAACAAAGTAAATTTTTTACGCGAAAGAAAAATTATTATAAAAATATAGATGGACATTAACACATTTAAAAGTAGAAATATATAACATAAAAAATATATGAATACAAAGTTTGAAAATACTTAAAAGTAAAGCATAATTAATATTTTATATGCCAAAAAGATTTATATAATATGTTATAGAAGAAAATAAAAAAAAATTTATTAAAATAAAATGTTGTAAAGATTCGTTATTATTTTGTTAACTGAACGTGGATGGATTATCGATTATTATGCCCCCAGTATTTTCGCGAACCATATCCAACACTATGCAAACATTGGGAGAGGCATACTTATACAACCAAATATCTACAGTTCTAAGTAAACAAAGAGCCTACCCCAGAAATTCTACAATGCGGGGTCAAACGAAGAAAGCTAAATTTCCTAAAGGATATCACACGGAGTACACTGTTTTTCACGCTCTTCACGCATGAATAAAATCGTCTTTTCCCGTGCTAACTATGACCGAATTTATTGACGGTCAACGCAAAAAACAAAATGGTGTAAAAGGAAAATTGTTAGCACATGACAATTTTTTATATTACTTTGATAAAGTTTCCAAAGGAGATTTGACTGACGGTCTCCTTTTATAAATGTTCAAAATACAAACGAAAAGATGGCGGATGTCCTGCCCGAGTTTGGGTTCGTGATGGTGAAGTTCTCCCAGGTCATCCGCACAGGCGGCAAAATCACGAAGGGCAAAAAGCCCAAACTGAAGTAAAAAATTACTGAACAATGTGAAAGATATTTTAACCACAAGTCGAGAACCGCCACATTACATTTTGGCCCAAACTGTGAGAAACATTCCTGAAGCCGTGAGCGCTGTTCTCCTAAAAGATGAAGCCATGAAACGGAGAATGCGGTACCTTCGTAACCAGAATGGTTTTGCCCCTCCAGCGCCAACACTCAGGGATTTGGTTATACCACAACCACTAACAGTAAGTTTTAAATAAATTTTGCATTAATTAGCAATACATTGTATTATTATACCGATGTTAAGCTGGCGTGTATTGGTAATATTTCTACTTTATTAAAAAATTATTTTGTTGACTTCTAACCAAACCAAGTATTTCCAAAGCTTTGAAGCTTTGGAGATTAAATTATTTATATGAAGCATTTTTAATGTTAATTATTATTAATAATATTGTTAATAGTTATTAATGGCTATCATAAATTAATTATTAATCGCTGACGTCGTAAATTTGTTTGGGTAAATGAGAGGACCATATAAAATTGCGCAGTTATAATGTAATTAAAAAAAACATTCTAAATTATCAAGATCAGCTAAGTTTAATTTGCTTATAAATATCAATATAAGTGTTACCTATATTATGCTCCAAAGCTTCAAGAATTTAAAACCGAGAGAGCTTTGATGTTAAGGTTAACCTCAAAAATCAAAATAATATTATCGTTTCGTTTTTAATACGCCTAGATGTCAAACAAACGACTAACTGTTTTAAAAAAATTTAGTAATGTTCCTACCCTCCAATATCATGGCCAAGAGCTCCGGCTATTTAAAGCGGTAGGAGCTCCGGAGCTCTGGAGTTCTGTCCTTTAAATGAGCGATTTTAATCTTATTTAAGCATGAAATACATTTAAAGTTACTCTACATATTACTCCAAAAATTGGACAAAATAAAATGTGACATCATTCTTTAATTGTTCATGAAATTAGAACAAAAATAGGGTGGAGCTCTGGAATTCCAGAGGTTGCTCCGGAGCTCCTAAAAGCGAAGCTCCGCTCTTGAGCTCAGAGCTCTGGTCGATTTAAAATAAAGTAAACTATAATCCTGCCGGTTCCAAAACTTTAGAAATTGATATACTATTTTTTAAGAATTTAGGCAGAATTTCCTGGCATTGTGCCCACCGGATGTTTTTTTCACCTTCGCCAAAGTATCCAAAGAAGAGTTCAAGCATTGGGTCGTACAGCTTTACAGAACGAGAGCTATGAATTTCAGCAATTTGTCAAGAAAATTTCTGCAATTGCTTTTTTTCCTCCTGATGAAGTTGAAGATGTTTTCAGTGAATTTTTTGACCCAATCCATCCAGATTTCGAAGGCCGTGCCCAGGCTGTAGTTGATTATTTTGAAGACAACTATATTGGTCGTTTTTGTTTGGTGGCAGGAAGGAATATTCGTGATCGACCACGTTTTCCAATTCATCTCTGGAATGTTCATGAGAGAATCTTGCAAGGAGAGGGCCGCACCAATAATTTGGTTGAGGGATGGCATAATGCTTTTAATCGCCACATGGTTCAACGCCGTCCAAATATTTTCAAGTTCATTGATATCATAAAGGAGGAAGACAACCTGATAAGGGAGAGGGTGAGGGCAATCGTCCGAGGTGAGGGTCCACGACCAGGGAATTGGCGTTATCAGCAGGTGCAGAAGAACCTTCTCACCATTATCACAGAATATAATCGCCGAAAACGCACACGAGCCGATACTCTGAGAGGTTTGGTTTATAATTGGAAGGATTGAACAAATTAATTGAATTAAAATTTTTATTTTATGAATAAACATATTAGCACTCCTTACTATTCTATAAACTATTCGATTTTTCTTTAAAACGGGTGTTTTTTAGTGACTAAATTTTATTTTCTAGAAATTTTTGCCGAGGTGCTAAAATATTTATTGTGAATAGAATAAATAGTTTGAATGAAATAACCTAATTATCGAATATAAAGTCTATTTAGTTATAGGCAAATAATATCTAGCTGACCGCGATATTTGCAGTATTGAATCGACTATTTAACAATAAAAAATTCAGAATTTTTCACTAAAGCGGATTAATAACAAAGATTAAAAACTGTATTTTAATAATTATTTATCAAATTACTTAATTTGTAACCTAAATGCAAATTTTTTAAGGGCTAACATTGGTTAATTTTTGTATATTTTGTGAAAAGGTGGAATTAAAAAAATTATGCGTTCTTATTTGTTTTTTAAAAAAACGTCATTACCGCACAATTTTAATTGGTTCCCTCATGTCAGCAATCTAATTTTCAGCGTCAGGCAGATATAATTTAACCATAATTCATATTTTTTATCTTTTATGTTTTTTTTTTAATTTAATGATTAATATTGTATTAGCACTTTGCACTAATATTATGCAAATGTTGTTTTATCACTTAATATGTACTTTTTGGTGAATAAATTTTATTTTTTAGAGATTTTTTTGCCAAATGTTAAAATATTTTGCTGTGAGTAAAACAAATTAATTTGATAACATAACAAAATTCTTTAAATATAAACTTTATTCACTTAATTAATTTAATTAATTAAATTTTTAATTAATTATTTACTTAATTGTTGTTTGTGTATACCATTATTGTGGTTATGTTACTGTAATGTTATTTGCAATGACACTAGTTAGTCCGGCAATTATTGTTTTTTTTTCTTGTCATCAAAGATATATGCGTTTTATAATTAAAAATTGAAGCGGTTTTTAATTATTATATATATATTATTTTTAATATATTAAAATTAAATGAAAATGTATTTGTAAATATTTGGTGCTTTATTATTTTGCAGATATTGTTATATTCATAATATTTGTAAATAAACAAACCAACGTTAAGTAATTTCACTTATTTTTAAAGCGAAAGAAGCACCCAAAGGAGCTTCGGAGTTTTGGAGCTCTGTCTGCTAAACGAACGATTATAAGGTTATTTAAGTTTGAATAATATTTTAAGCTACTTTATCTGCATTTTTAATCCTATTTTTATTGTTTTTTATAAGTTTTGAAAAAAATTAATTTCCAAAAAATTTTGATAAAATAATCTATGCGTGTACTTTTAAATTTTTCCTAAAATTAGTACAAAATAAGGTGGAGCTTCGGCAGTTGCTTCGAAACTTCTAAAAATAGAGGTTTGTTCTAGAACTTGGAGTTTTGGAGAAAATCACTAATACAAACACATTTCAATAAAAGATATAAGCACCTAACACAATTAAAGCTAAATAAAAATTATTGAATAAAACTTTATTCAGATATTTTGTCGCATGTTTTATCTTTGATTATTGCGCAGGGTTTTGAAATCATATTATTATATTAATGTATGGACGAAAACCGGTTGAGCACATTTTCAAAAAAAAACATAAGTTTGACTCTTTCTCGCATTTTGCAGTAAAACCACCTGAAAAATTATTTAACAGCAATTTATTACTGTTTGCACTAACACAATGGTCAAGATTTTAAATTAAAACTCTTCTACAATTCTTAATATAAGTTACAATTTATATACTCGTATTTTAACCTTTTAAAAATACTATTAAATGCGCGTCTACCTAATCTCCGTCTACCTAATCGTTGTGTTTTCTCCCGTCTACCTAATGTCGTCTACCTAATCCCCGTCTACCTAATCTCCATCTACCTAATGTCATCTACCTAATCTCACCCAACTATTTTTATGAGTACAATTTTATTCAGGTGAGTATGGTGTTGAGGACGCGGTTTCACAAAATACTTTTTCTGAGATGCGCATAAACATGCACTTTTGTAAAGCACCTTTTTCAGTGCAAAGTATATAAAATATTTTTTTTTTTATTTTTGAATAATCACTGAAAGTATTGGTATTGCATTGGATGCATTGAATATACCTTATGTTGTTGGTGGGAAGGAGAGGGGTCGATTTAGAATTCCATAGGAGGATAGGGTGTCAAAACAAAAATATTTTGAGGGAAGGAGAGCTAAATTTTTATTAAGGGAGAAGAAAGGGTCCGAAAGTTCGACGCCAGGGGGGTTTTCCTCAGCTCTAACCCCAATGCTCACCAAGAGTTGTCTGCAGTTTTAGAATTTTCTGTGGTATTACTCTTCAACCCCTGTGTCTTTAGGTCAAACCTTTCTCATAAAAATAAAAGCTGACATTCACTCAATTTAGGGGCAGAGCTTCAAAGACCCATTGGAATTATTTATATAGTAAATAATACAAATATTAGAATATTTTTAGATACCCATTTAGTGAAAATAATGCGACCTGCCGAGGTGGGAGCCAGGAGGCTTTAGTCGACCCACTGGGTAAATGCAACAAACCGGATTTAAAATAGATTATTATTTTATTTATTGGTGGTACTGGTAAGTAAAGCTTATATTTTTTGAAAAATTAATTTATAATTTGGTAAGAAATTTGTAAATTAGTAAGAAACGTTTAAAAAATAAAGATAAAGAAAAATGCTTGAAAAAATTTTAAACTTTTTGTAACGTTTTTTGAGCTCTATTAAAGCTTTATTTTATTATTTCTATAAATGAGGGCTGAGAGGACTTAGAAAACGGTTAGACTATGACAATGATGACGCAAGGCAAGACAGTTGATGAGGCAACCAGTTGCTTTTTGAAACATTGGCATATTATACTCCTGCTACAGAAATCAAAAAAATAAGAACTGATAACCCTTTTGTAAATTAATTTTTGCGTCAGATGCAAAACGATTTAAGTTCCAATTTTAAAATTTTATTGATTTGTTAATTTTATAAATATCCTTTAATTCTTGACTTTTTATTTGTAAAAGCATGTCCACAACCCGTTTCAAAGTTACATAAAAAGTTTTCAGGTTTACAGAAAAAAACTTTGAAGTGGGTATGGTGCTGAAGAAGTGGTCTCTGAAACGGTCTATCCTAGGCCGTTCGGAGGCGCGCAGAAACATTCACTTTTATGACATAAGTAATTTATAAATCTGGTTTAAATTGAAACTGCAAATGTTATTATCAATTTTTTCCAGCAAAATGCGCAACATTAAAGAGGTTTATCAGCTTCACAATGAAGCGGCATATGACAAAACAAGACTGCAACAAACCTCGAAGCCCCATTTTTGGGGCCTTTTTTGTAAAAAAACAAAAAAAACCTATTTTTTGAGAAAATGAAAAAACGATTTTTTTTGACAAAAATAGACTATTTTGTTTTCAGAAAGCCAAAAAATCTTGAAGCCCTTTTTTTGTGAATATCCAAAAAAAAATGATTTTTTGACAAAACCGGACTAAATGCGAAACCTCTTAAAGCCCCATTTTGAGGGCCCTTTTGTAAAAAACAAAAACAAAACCCGATTTTTTAGACAAAACGAAAAAACTATTTAGAAAAAAACTAAGGTTTCTCATATGTAAATTTATTTTGGTGAACCAGAAAAAAAAATTTTTACATTATAGTTTAAAAAATAATATGTACAGTAAAAGCAGTAAAATAACAAGCACATGTACAATAAAATATTTTGTGCACTTTATTTCTGTAAGCATTTTCTGCCAGCATTGTGTTTGTTATAAGTTATTTTATTTTTTATTTAATGTTCTGCTCATGTATTCTTCCCCAGTAGAATATTTTCATGATTTTGTTTTCTAAACTATATTTATTGGTTTGTCTAGTGTTCCCGTGTTTTTTTGTACCCTATTATCGCCCAACCGTTCCAGGCTCTTTGAGGGTTACTTCCCAAATGCCAATGTTTAATAGTAATTTTCAGCAAAAATCTGTGTTTTTTTGTTGTGGTAATTTTTTAAAAAAATCGCAGTCATTTTTTATTTGTAACAGCATAAAAAGGATTTTTTTCTTTCAAATTAACACAAAAAGTTAATTAATTGCTACAAATGACCAATGCAAAGTCAAAGCAAATGAAAAGAAATTTCCGGCTTTGAATATGTGCCAAATATGCCCCAGGGCAACACATGATCATGCAACCCATGTTTCTCTCAGCGGAACTCCTTTGATGAGCGGCTGGCCAAACCCTGGGGGCAACAGGTGTTGAGGAAATGGAGCCACGCGCCTGAGATAGATAACAGAAGAATTTCTTTGGTTTGCGTTCAGAAGGGTAATCAGTTTTAAAATTGTGGGGTTTTTGGAAGAAAAAAATAAATTCATCATGAGCAACATTTAAAAACAAAAAAAAATATTTAACCATTTTGTAAAAAAAAAGTTCCCTATGGCAGATGTTTTAATGGTGAGAATCATCGTTTAAAAGCAAAATTTTTAAAACTATAAGGGATTACAGATTAAAATATTCATATTTTTACTATTAACAAATTGGCTAGGGCTATAATTACTGCACAAATATTATTTGTTAAAACAGTTTTAAGGCTAATAATAAAACAATTTAAGGAATTTTACTAAATCAAATTTAAAAAAAAAAATTAAAAATTCTTTTTTGGAATTGTTTTGTAAAACAGACAAATCAACTCATTTGGTTGTAAACTACATTTTCACAGTTTTAATAGAAACATACACAGTTTTAAAGTTTAAAAAATGTGAAGAAAAAACTTCAAAATCGCAATAGATTGGTTAAAGTTAAACTTTAAATGAAAAATATAAAAATTGTTTTTTTTTTGTAAGAGAATAATTATTGCTTGCCTCTAAATCTGTTTTTTGCTGCCTCTAAACAGCTTAGGCTGCCTTCAACAGGTTTAAAAGCCGTTTTTACCGGTCAAACGTGTCAGTTAAGTAAAAAATTGCTATAAGTCAAAATTTTTTAACTGTTCATGTGTTTTGGAACAAAATGGGGCTAAAGTGGGGCTTCAAGAATAATTTTTCACGCATAAACACAATTGTTTTTACTTTGTAAACAACAAATTTTTGTATTTCTAGTTTTTTTATGGTGGCGACTGGGGGCAATTAAAGTTACGCTTTGAGAATAATTTTAAACGCTAAAGTGCAACTGTTTTTTTTTTCTTTTTAAAAAACAAGTTTTTGTGTTTCTCATTTTCATTTATAATAATTTTTTGTTTGGCGACTCTGAAAGAAAAAAAAAACCAAATGGACACAAAATAAAACAAAACAAACACATCATATTCTACCGGGGAAAAATTTATGGAGCACAGCACAACATCCTGGGAATTAATGCTTACTGCTTAAAAAATCTACAAAATATTTTAAATCCATGCAATAATTAACAGTGCGCATGTGCTTGGAAAGCTTAGAAGGAGAGCACACCAGATTTTTTAATAATAATAACTAAGTGTTTAAATGTTGTATATTGTTTGAGTGTTGTATTAAATAGCTGGAGTTTCGGCTCCTTTGAACTTTATTGTTTAAAAATTAATAACCAAGACTCCCGAAAAAATCTTGGCGCGCACAAAGTTGTTTTTTTTTCACAAAATTCACATCAATATTTTATCATACTTACGTTTCTCTTGCAAAAAATTACCGGCATTTGTTTAAATCTTATTAACAAAAATACTGCTTGGTTATTCTGAATGTTTTTGTATACATCATTTTATCCAAGTAAATAATTTTTACTTAACGGATATTTAAAAAAAATTAATAGAATTCAGGCTAGAATATACTAAAAAACTTACATTTTAAAATTGGTTCGATTTTGAGAAGTATAAGATGAATAATGCCTTTTTAAAAACATCATATATTCTAAAAATTATGTTTGGAGTAAATAAAAAAAATAAAAATTGACGTAACACCAAAAAACAATCGAAAAATAAAAAAAAAAAAAAAAAAACCAAAAAATCAAAAACAAAAAAAAAAAAAAAAAAAAAAAAAAAAAAAAAAAACAAAAAAAACAAAAAAAAAAAAACCCAAAAACAAAAAAGAAACGTAAATTTTTGGCGGCCAAAGTTTAATTTTCGTGTAGTTCGCAAAAAGGCAAGACTCTTACATTTACCATCACAGCCGCATTTTTTACTCTTTTTTGTCATTTCCATGTACAGTTTTGAACGCTCGCAAGTTTTAGCTGATAATCATAATTGTTGGTCGATTATTACAAACTTAAAAATGGCTTTAAAAACTTAAAATTTTTCGTTTTAAATGGCCAGAGCTACAGAACATGTTTGGTGGTTGAAACATCACTACTGTTACTATATATAATTAAAATAGAATTGACTGAATTAGTGAAACATTATTGGCTGGAGTCCCAAGCGCATGTAAAATAAATAATTGCATAAATTAAAAATATTTTGTGCGCTTTGTTTTTGTAAGCAGTCTTTCCCCAACATGATGTTATTAGTCATTTTATTTTTTTTATAATAAAATTAAATATATATAATTAATTAATAATAATTATTGTTATATAACTAAGATTATGTTTGTACATAATAGGCGAAGGATGTGTGTTCTTTCCGTGGGCTCTCCCTTTCTTCAGCGCAAAGAAAGGGTGAGGATTGGGATTCCAAAAAGTGACAATTGCTCACGTCATATTCACTGAATGACGCTTACAAGCGCAGCCAATCAGCGTGAAGAATGGGCGTCCATCCCAGTCCATGAAAAAAATGTCTTTGCCTTTTATAAATTCAAATTCTAAATCCTTATTGACGGACCTTTTGAGACCTTCTAACACTAAACAATTGCCGATTAAAAAGCCAGTTTGAACTGGAGTGTAAATAATTGATTTAATACTGCGATATCGCCAGATTTTATTTGCCTATAAACAATAAACATCCTGGATTGCTCCAGGTGTAGCATTAAGACACAATAATAATGTATGTTCAAATTTCAACTTATATAGAGTTGATTCGGCCAAACTATAATTGTTTAAAAAAAAAAAATCTTGCAAAACTTTTAAATATAGAGATTTGCTGCTGCCAGCATACGTGTTGGGCTGCTTACAAAATATAAATTTGTCATTTTTGGTAGCTTAATACTAGTTTTTTTATTAAAAGATATATCAAAATTCGTCGCATATGATAAATTTTGCATTTTTAATGGTTTTAATAAAAAAATTGAAAAAATTTTTGGCTTTTGTTTTTTCTCTCCCCCCCCCCCTACACCCAGACGGTCAACTACTCCTAAGATTTTTAAGTCAAAAATAAAAATAATAAAAACGGCAAAGATTTGATAAAAAACAATATGATCAAAATCCTACAGATTGAGCTAGAAGCAAAACAAAAGCTATCTTTTTTGCAGTGTATTAATTTGGCAACATTTTGGGGAAACCGCGCACATTCAAATCATAATAAAAAATTTGAGCAAGCTTATTTCGCTCAAATTTTCAGAAAAACTCAAAAAAGTATGTTTTAACAGCATACCAAGCGGCGTTTCTTATCTAGTACAAATAAATTTTTTTGGGGGCTAGGTTTTTTTGCCGCATTGGTCTTAGTAATGAAGTCATAGAAAAAATTTTTTCAACCTTTTCAAACAATAGCTAAGAGTCTGAGATATGATCGGATATATGTCCCATATATGTCCAATTTACAAATTTTTCAGGGGAAAGGTTTGTTCTAGTTCGCTTTATGTATGTAACTAACCAATAAATAAAATATTGTGATCCACTGAAGAGCTCTAACTTTTTTTATTTACTAACAATTAAAAAATTGTGTCTGTAATCAAGAGCAAAACCCTTTTTTTAATCCTGTTTTTTTATTTTTTTTATTATAAAACGCTATTTTTTATTTATATAATAAACATTTATTAAATTTTATTAATACTTCTATGCTTGCATAATTTTTTTTAACCATGAATATTATTTAGGGTTTTGGGTTTCCAAAGAATTTTTTGCAACTCGGTTTTTGTTATTAGAAGATTAAATCTTTTAATGGAAAAAATAGAGGGCAGTGCTTTTTTTACCCAAACCTAACGGAATTTCATTTTGGGATTGAGAAAAGCTAATGCTGTTATTAAACTTTTAAAAATTATTATAGCATTATTTTACCAATATGTTCGTTTCTTTTAATTTCGCAAGAAAATTGGTCATTCTGACAACTCCATGAGGTGTCTATCATCCGACGAGGTATTTCACAATCATCTTTTCCCCAGTCTGTTGTTTCTTCAATATACATGCAATAAGATCCTGGTGTTTTTCCTCTTCGTTCTTTTTCGCAAATAGTCCTAGCCAAAAATCGATATCTGATAGACATTTTAGAGTTGTGTTATTTAACTTACCTTTTAAAGGCAATAAGTTTAATCGTTCATAACTCAAACTATATTTTTATTTATTATTATTTATTAAGTTATTTTTATCTCGCCCTTGCACATTTTAATCAACCTTTTTTTTAGATTTCAAAGTGAACACTTTTTTAACCTTTTCATTTTCTAGAGCTAAATTTTCTAAAGCTTTTTAGCTAAATTTAGTAGATGTTTTACCCTAACTCCCATATTTCCTCACCATACAGTCCAAATGGTTTATTTTAAGACATCCTTTTCTACTGTTTTCTTATTTATGATAAGCAGGCGCGTTGCAAAAGTCTTCCATGATTTTAGAAGGTCTTTGGGCTTTTATTATATTGCAACTGGCCTACAGGCCGGAATTCACTAACCAGGGCTATCTATGGGGTAACGAAGGAACAATATGGCGTTTTGCAAAGCGTTCTACCTGTACCCAGCTACTTGCGATGTTAAATGAGTGGATTTGAAAAATAGATAAAAGTTTCCTATAGATACCATTTATATTGATTTTTCTAAAGCGTTTGATACCCTAAGCATCCTAAGCTAATTCAAAAACTAAAAGCCTATGGCATAAACTATGAATTGTTAAACTGTTGTTAAATTGTTGAATTGTTAAAAATTTTATCAAGCTAGAAATGATACTTCTGCACATGATCTTCATATAACTTTAAAAAATTTTAGCCGCATGGCAGTTAAATGTATCTTTTGAAAAGTGCAAAGTTTTCTCAGCTGGGAATTTAAAAATACCGTCTGAAAAATATTTTATACCTGGACAAGAAATTGATTCAGTTAAAAATATTAACGATCTTGGTATTTTTCTCAGCGACAATTTAAAATTTTTTTTGCATTGCTCAAATATTTTAACAGAAGCGTACGCTAGAGCTGGATTAATCTTAAAATGCATTAAATCAAAAAATCCGTTTTTTTGCGCGCTTTTAAAACTTTTGTTAGGCCACTTTTAGAGTCAAATGTTTCTGTTTGGAAACCTTATTTAAAAAAAGATGTTATTATGCTTGAAAAACCACAAAAATACTTCACCACTCAAAACTAAAAAATGGTTTGTTTTAGATGCAACATACCCTATACTGATTACAAGTCTCGATTAAGATATTTTCATTTGGAAACCTTGGGAACTCAAAGAATTAAATTTGACCTGATCATGGTTTATAAAATTGTAAATATTTTAGTTGATCTAGATTTTAATGATTTTTTCACGTATGAAAATTCACCTTATTTATTAAGACTCCATAATTTTACTATTAAACGTGTTAACAGGTACAATTTGGACGTCTTTTTAGTAATTTTTTACTTTCCAAGTACAAAGTTGCTGAGAAAAATCAATGTTTCTAGTTTTCTCCTTTGGCGTATCTGTGTGTTAGTCATATTTATATATAATTATTAGTTTTGAATTCAGTGCTTGTGCATTTTAAACTTGCGCAAACTTGCAAACGCGAAGCGAACACAACCCAAATAATGTAAACTGAGAAATGGCATAAAGCTTTGATTAGTTTTAACATGTTTAATTATAAAAAATTAACTAAAAAAATAAAATAACTGTAAATAAATTTATAAAATTTTTTAACAAGTCTTAAAGTAAATGTGAAGCATAAACGTGAAGGTCTTACCTGAGCCAAAACATAACAAAACTAATAAAAAAGTTTTAGAGTAGTTTTTTATCTAATTTTGACTCAATTATAGCTGTTAGTATGGAAATATCTAGCATTACAAAATTTTGGGTCTGCAGTCCCGCCGCGAAATCAGAATTTGCTATGAAACCAATGATTCTTACCAAAGTTTTTTGGAAACCGGAGATAAAATAACAATATTAAAACAATTTCGAATACTTTTGGCAACTTCTGGCCATTATTTAGAGCTATTTTAAGCACAAGTAGCCCGTGTCAGCCATACGGCTGACAAATAATTTTTCCCGCATTTTTTATATTCATTTACTTTTTTTCTTTAAAATTTAACCCTTTTATGCCATTCCCGTGACTTGGGGAGAAGGGTCTTTCCCTCTTTTGGTGAAAATATGTTGTCCAGCATAAAGGTGTCCGTCTTAATTTTTTACTAATTTCAACCACCTTATGGTGCTCCCTGAACTGTAAAGTTTCCCATAATATCTCATTTATCCTAATTTTTCTGTGGTTGGGGAGGAAGGCTCTTCCATCTTTGTAAAAAATATGTTATCCAATATAAAGATGTTCATGTTATTATTTTTAAATTTTAACCCATTTATGACATTCTCCAGACTGTAAGCTTTGCAATGATACCTCATTTAACCCAATCCGTTTTGTAGTTGGGAAGAATCCCCCTTTTGGTCAAAATGCGTTGTCCAGCATAAAAATGTCCTTGTTATTTATTTTTTGAAACATTCAACCCTTTTATGACATTCCTTGAAACTTAAGCTTTGCAATGATATCCCATTTAGCCCAATCCTTTTCGTGGTTAAGAAAAAAAGTTTGTTGCCCCTTTTAGTGAAAAAACGTTTTCCAGCATAAAGATGTCCATGTTCATTTTTCCAAAAAATTGGCAAATTACTCTTACCCATAAGTTTGAACCAATTCGAAGATAAAAATTTTTTCAACTTTCAAAGTCCATAGGGCCCTGTTTTTGTGAAAATGTGTTGTCCAACCAAAAGATGCCCATGCAATTTTTTTTAATTTCAACCCCTTTATGACATTCCCCTGTCTGTAAGCTTTGCAATGATATCTCATTTACCCTAATCCTTTTGGTGGTTGGGGAGGAAGGTCGTTCCTCTTTTTAGTGAAAAAACGTTGTCCAGCATTAAGATGTCCATGTTAATTGTACCAAAAAACATGACATTTTGGTTTTACATTGGATAATTACTCTTATCAATAATTTCGAGCCAATTCAAAGACAAAAAATTTTCACTTTCCAAAATCCATAGGTTCCCCTTTTTGTGAAAATGTTTTGTCCAGACTAAAGATGTCCATGCAAATTTTTTTCTAAATTTAAGCCTCTTTATGACATTCTCCCGACCGTAAGCTTTGCAATGATATCTCATTTAGCCCAATCCCTTTTGTGGTTGGTGAGCAAAGTAATTCCCTTCTTTAATGGAAAAAACGTTGTCCAGTATAAGGATGTCCATGTTCATTTTTCCAAAAATCATGATATTCTGGCTTTAGATTGCCTAATTACTCTTTCAAATAAGTTTGAGTCAATTCTGAGTCAAAAAATTTTTTAAGTTCCAAAATCCATAGGGTCCCCCTTTGGTGAAAACGCGTTGTCCAGTATAAAGATGTCCATGTAAATTGTTTCAAAATTTCAACCCCCTTACAACATTCCCTGGGTATAAGCTTTCCAACGATACCTCATTCACCTTAATCCGTTGGGTGGTTAGGGAGGAATTAGGGAACACACAGACAGACAGACAGACAGACACACACCTACACACACAGACATTACGTCTATTTATATATAGATTAATAAGGTTTTTAATATGTAAATTTATTTCCGTTAACCAGAAAAAACATTTCATCATGCTTTAATTTAATACAAAAAATCACGTCAAAATTTTTCAAATAGATGTATGTTTTATTATTTGTACTATTCTAATTTCAAAAATAATACAAACAACAAAATGAATTTAATTTGAGAGGAACTTTATTTCGTGGTGGGACCGCCGACCCAATTTTTGTAATGCTAGGTAGGTCCATTATTACAGTAATTTATATTTGTTATTGAAGATCTACCTATTTAACAAAAATTTTCTGATGAATATATATGTTTTAAGAGTGTCTTAAACTTAAAAGGAGTATTCAGCTCCAAACAGTTTTTGTAAACAAAAAATCTTTCAAGCTATATAAATGCAATGTGATGTGAACTTTGAGGTACCCGCTTTTGGAATAAAAAATATTGATTCATAGAGATAATGGATGGACTGCTAAATTACTAAATTCAAAGTTTTAAATAAGGTTTCTAATAGCAGTTTTTGGCTCTATTTTCAAAAAATTTTTCTGGGGGGCTATAGCCCCCCAGACCCCCCAATGGTTAGGGGGGCTCCGCCACCTCACAAACCCCTCCATTTAGCACTTTTTTAAATGATGACAATTGTGCCCCACCTTTTCTCGCTCCGGCCCCCCCAGTCAACCATTCCTGGCTACGCCCCTGGATTGCGGGGTTTAGCGGTACCACGCAAATAATGTTTGAGCTTTTTTTAAGGACAAACCATATAAGTGTATTGTTGTATTAACAGTTTATCAAACTTGTTTTAGATAATTTTACCAAAACAAAACAAATGTGCGTTAAAGATAACCATAATTTTGTTAATAACTTTTAAACACTAGAATTTTTCAAATAACTTTTGAGATCAACTTTTGAGACGATGTTAAACTTATGTGTAAAAAACAGTTGATAAACATTTTTCTATTTGTTATTTTTGTACAATATTTTTAATTTAATATTTTATATTTACAATACAATAAAATAATTAATTTATTACGTTTTTTGTGTATTAAACATGTTTCAAATAATTTTTGGCAAAGAAACTACATTTGGGATATTTATAACCATATTTTATTTAAAACAAAATTACATTTTGTTTTAACACGCTTATAATAACTTAATGTGGGTAATAATGTTTTCCACTGGCGCGTTTTATTAACGGCCGCAAATCAGCGCTCCCTGTGTATAGGAAATACGCGACTAACTTTTTTCAGCCTTGTTTTTTTCAGCGCTTTTTTGTTTCAAACGCTGTGTCGATGGTCAAACGGCAAATCGTTCGAAAAACGTTCTGAACAATGAATCGTTTGAAATGGGCTTTACACGAGACCAGGATTGTAAGAGAGAACAAAATGACTGTTTCTTATTCTGAATCATTGATTGAATTTCGCACATCACACAATGGGGGCAAACAGTTAACACAGAACACTACATGACATACATATATGTTGAATTTAAACTTGAGAACCTCCAAAGATGGTCTACTCTATTGGGGGGGCAGCACCACACTCTCACAATAGTCCTCAATTTACTCCCATTCACCCCAAACATAGGGATTTTCTGGGGTGTTGATTTGGGGTGGGGGGGGAGCACCGCACTCTCACAATAGCTCCATTTTATTTCTAACCACCCCAAAAATATCATTGAGGGGTTTTCGGGGGTGCTGATTTTTTAGGTACTGACATCTGTTGTTGCTTTTACATTTGAGAACTTTAAAACAGGGGGAGGTTTACCCTATTTGTGGGGGGGACACTGCGCTCTTACAATGGTTCGATTTTATTCCCATCCACCCCAAACATGGAGATTTTCTGGGGTGCTGATTTTAATATAAACTTCTGTTGTTGCTTTTACATTTGAGAACCTTAAACTAGGGCGGGGTTTACCATATTTTGGGGGGGCAACGCGCTCTTACAATAGCCCCATTATAATCCCAACCACCCCAAAAATATTATTGATGGGTTTTCTGGGCTGCTAATTTTAAATATAAAATTTATTTGTTGATTTTACAATTGAGAACCTCAAAAGGGGTCTGTCTAGCTGTTTGTTTTTTTTGTGGGGGGAGGGGGGGCACCGCTCTCTCACAATAGCCCCTATTTTGCCTTTAACAACCAAAAACTTAGGATTGTAGGGTTATAGTGGGTCCTAACTTTAAATATAAACTTTGTTTGTTGAAAGTGCGGTTCCCTCCCCCCAATAGAGTAGACACGCTTTTGAGGTTCTCAAATTTAAGTCAAAGAAAAAAATTATAGTTGGAATTGGGCTCAGGAAAACATTAAGATGGTGGTTTTTAGTTCAAGGTAAATTAAGACTGCAGCGAGGAGCCCCCTAAAAGGGGATTAACCCTCTTTTTTGTGGTGTTCACAAAAAATCAAATCAAAAAAGAAATTTAAAAAAATTGTTCAGAAATAAAAACAGAAAAACTATATTGGCTAATTTTTAATTTGGATCGGCATAAAACAAAAGCTTACTTGATTTTACATTTAAGAACCTAAAAGGCAGGGTCTATTTTATTAGCAGGAGCACCCCAGAAAACCCCTAAATGATATTTTTGGGGTGGTTGGGAGTAAAATAGGGGCTGTTGTGAGAGTCCAGTGCCCCAATAGAGTAAACCCCTTTTGGAGGTTCTCAAATGTAAAAGAAAAACAGAAGTTAATATTTAAAATTAGCACCCCACAAAATCCCTATGTTGGGGGTGGATGGGAGTAAAATGGGGGATATTGTGAGAGTGTGATGCTGCCCCCCCCCCAATAGAGTGGACCCCCTTTTGAAGGATCTTAAATGTAAAATCAACAAACAAACAAAGAACAAACAAAGTTTACATGTAGAGTCAGCATCCCAGAAAATCCCTATTTTGGGGTGGATGGGATTTAAATGGGGCTATTGTGAGAGCCCAGTGCTCCCTCCCCCAAATAGAGTAACCCCCCCCCCCGTTTTGAGGTTCTCAAATGTAAAAGCAACAACAGAAATTAATTTTTAAAATCAGCTCCCCAGAAAATTTTTATGTTTGGGGTTGATGGGAGCAAAATGGGGACTATTGTAAGAGTGTGGTGCTGCCCCCCAATAGAATAGACCCCCTTTGGAGGTTCTCAAATTTAAAATCAACAAAAGGAGTCTATATTCACAATCAGCACCCCAGAAAACCCCTCAATGATATTTTTGGCTTAGGGTGGTTGGATGTAAAATGGGTGCTATTGTTAGAGCATGGTGCTCCCCCTTTCCCAATAGAGTAACCCTCCGTTTTGAGGATCTCAAATGTAAAAGCAACAACAAAAGTTAATATTTAGAATCAACATCCCAGAAAATCCCTATGTTTGGGATGGTTGGGAGTGAATTGAGGCCTATTGTGAGAGCGCGGTGCTCCGCCCTCCCCTAAATAGGGTAGACCCCCCTTTGAGGTTATGAATTGTAAAAAAAAAGAATTTATGATTGTGGCCAGTTTGTCAGTTGATTGGGCGTAAAACAAAAGTTTACTGGAATTCCCCCCAAAAAAAAAGATTATGGGTCGCCCCCCATTTAGAGTTTTTTGAAGGTCAAATCAAAAAAAGGAGTCCGTATTTGAAATCCAAGCGCTAAAAAAACCCCACCTTTGCATGTCTTGTTAATAATACAGTGAATAGAAACCCATAATTTATTGCGTACTGTCCATGCTCAATGTGTCCACAACTTTTAGTGAAATTGTGTAAAATTTTGTCCAGTGAAACAGCGTTAGCTATTTTGACCCTTTTCTTTGTTTTTTCACGCTTTATAAATATTTATACAACAGGGATTCCAGTGAGAACCAAATGGACGCCTGTGTACAAATGGAGATCTTTTACCGTCATCTACGCGGTAATAATTCATATTTTACCCAAGAAAAAATAACCATTTTAAAAATGGGCTTAAACCTGTGAATCAAGGTATGGATGCTTTAGATACAACTTTTATAGACTAGTTCGGAATTAGGGTTTTTTAGTGTTAGGAAGAGGGTACAATAACTTCTAGCGCCAATCATATGTAGAGGAAAAATTGAGAAACAGAGAGCGACTAATACATTTTACAGTTTAAAATAATTCAAATATTTATTGGTTTAAAATATCGACCCTTTGTCTTCAAAATTTCTTAAATACTTTTTAAATATTGCAATAGCAAAAGCAGTTTTTGGGGATTTTTAGTTTTTTTGCCTTTTTGTAGGTATGGCGCTGCTGGCGCGCTTGGTTTCCAGTTTTTTAATGTTTCAATTACAGAAAATGCCTAATTTAAAAGTTTGGAATGAACTTTTTAAAATTAATTTTTAAGTTTTGAATAGTATTACAAGCAAAACATTAAAAAAACTATGTAGGTTTAAAAAAGTTTAAAAGCACAAATTTTATCTTTATTTTTACTAATTCAAAATCTACAGTAGCAAATTAGTATTTAGTGTATTCAAACCTGTGACGTTTTAATTAAAAAACAAAAAATTATTTAGCACAAACTGATATATTACAGCACTTCAACAACTGAAAACATATAATCGTGTAGCAATTTTTATGAAGTGTAGGTTTAATTTTCCAAACCAAGAAAGCTAAGATGTTTTCAAATTTTATTTTTTTTCTTTTTTAGATGTGGTGTGCCCTGTTGCGACCATGAGAGCAGTGTTTTGTATTGTTTGCAGTTTGTTGATTTGTGTGTTTGATGTTGTGGGGCCCCAGACTGTGCTGGCGTACTCGATTATTGGTTGAGTGATTGCCTTGTATGTGTGTGTAAGTGCTTTTTTTGGTTTACGATGTTGCTGTGAGTGCGTTAATGATTTTGAGTGTTTTGCGTGCTTTGCTGTGTGTATTTGCAATATGTGTGTTGAATTTGAGCTTGGGATCAAAAGTGAGCCCCAGGATTTTTGGGTTTTTAGTTGTGACGAGTGTTGTGTTGTTTATTTGTAGTGGTAGTTGTGTGTTGTAATCTGCAGGTTCTGGTGTGAATAGTGTGGATATTGTTTTGTTTGCGTTTAGTGTGAGTTGGTTGTTGTCTGTCCATGCTTGTATTGCGTGTAAGTATGGTTGTATTTGTTGTTGTGCTATGTGGTGGTTTGGGTGTGATGCGTATATTGTGATGTCGTCTGCATATGTTATGATGTGTACATTTGGTGGTGGTGTTGTAATGTCTGCGGCGTAGATGTTGAATAGTATGGGTGATAGACAGGAGCCTTGTGGGACTCCTGTTTTTATAAGTTTTTGTTTTGAATTGTGATTGTCGTATGTGGTGTATGCTTTGCGACCTATTGATGTAATTGTTTATGAATTTTCTGTTTGTTGTAGGTACTTGTGTTTGTGCGAGTTTGTGTATGAGTGTGTGGTGATTGACAGTATTGAAAGCTTTGGGCATGTCTAGTGCTACGACAACTGGCCTGACGCGGTGGGAATGCAGAACGATGCAAAACAACATCCATCAACGCGTCCAAGTCAGGACCAACTTCAAACCAGCTACCAGTTGGCACCTTTTTTTAATCTTAGTCCTCCTGAGTCTCAAAACAAATATATTTGGTTACAATTGGTATAATTGGTTTAGGGCTAGATTTCGGCTTCACTTAGGCTTAGGGAAACGTTAGCGATTTTTACTTTCAACTTCAACTTTCCAATTCGCGGCTCCGAATTCCCCACTTAGGGCTCCAGGTTCCCTATTCTTGACTCTAAATTTTTTCGACTTCATCGATTCTAAATCTCAAAATCTTGTTTATAAAGCTGAACTGTCCAAGTTTTAAAAACTGCTATCATTTCAAACAAGAGTCACGGTTTTCGTGATATTACTTTTGTGATATTGAGAATTACAGACAAGTGTCAAGATAATTGTTTTTTTTTTATTAATACATTTGTTAAATATCACAAACAATTCTGCATAATGATGAGAAGCTGAAAATTATGACACACGTCCGTCATGGGTTTGTTATGTTTTTTTAAGTATATAAATGACATAATCTGGTAGGAAATATTACGCAATATTTATCCCAATGCCTAAAAATAATAACCAACAAAATAAAACAAAGCCAATTAAAAAACAAAATAATTATTAAATATATGCTCGCTTCTACCTTTCTTTCGATGTTTCAACAATTTTTATAAAAAATATAGGAAAAAAACAATTTGGGTTATATCTTATAATCACTGTGGATGAATAAATCATAAAGTATATATCATCAAAATCACAAAAGTTAATGAAAATTCTTTGTTTTTGATAAAATATATTTTGATTTTAAGTCAAATTGCAAGTGTAAAACGAAAAATTTAAAAAAATACCCCAATAACTTTCATCCTTAATCACACAAATTAACTTTTGAAACGGTTCAACTTCATCCAGTCATGTTGTTAGATTAAACTATGTTCCAAAGCAAACGAGAGTTTTTTGTAGTAAACTTGCTGAATTTGTGCCAACTTAAAAGGAAGCGAAAGAAAAAAATTGGTTTTTAAGCCTCACAGTTTTTAAGCGCTACAGTTTTACAAGCAGTTTTATTGAGTGGTTAATATAAAAACATGTACACATGTAGATTGAAAAATTTGCTTTACACCGCCACGTGTCTCTCATTTTTTATTAAAAATATACCAATTTTCATTGACACTTGTTTAAAAAATTCTTTTATATGTAGATTTTTATTTCAAATGTATATTCAAATAAAATCGAAAAAAAATTATTCTTTTTGGCTGCTTATATCATTTTTGAAAATCGATACACTTCAAAGCTTTTTCGGGTTTATCTATATAATGACTAGAAATAAACATTAAATTTTAAAATTGTTATTTTTTTATGATTTGCAAAAAGAATATTGACAGTCTGTGAATAAGTGATCGTATTAATGTTAAAATTTGCTTACTGGTACAAAGAAATATTGTTTAAAGTAAACAATTATTTGAAGTAAACGATTACTCACCTTTACAAGTACTTTCAACAACGCTTTTGAAAGGGAATTTTGTAAGTAATCATATCCATGTATCATCACAAATAATATAATACTGAATAATTAAAACTATATTTTTCTTGATTTTGTTTCTTCAGTTAAAAATTGATAATTTTGTTAACAATAAATCTCGATTTTTTATATACCGTTTATTTTTACGAATATAGCCTGTGGCAGCTCTATTCACAGTTATTTCGACTCTTTGCAACTAAAATACCAACAGTACTTACTTAAGAAGGAAGGTAGTTCAATTTTTTAGTTAGTAAAAAATAAAATGTCCATTATAGCCAAGTCCTTTAATAAAATTATAATAAAGATGTCAATGTTTATTATTTTCAGAAAATACTCTAAAAGACCATTCTTCAGCCTACATTTAGCTTAAATTCCTTTAAAAGCTTTGCACCGACCGCACTAAGGTGCTATTTTAAAAAATAAAATAAAGATATTTATATGTAACAGTAAAGCTATCAATTTTATTTATTATGCTATCTATACTTTGCAAATTATACACCAGTGCTAGTATAAACCCAAAATTGTTACAAAATATCTTTAAAATAAAACATGATTCATGAAACTAACTAAACATAAGATACATACTTCCAACTTATATGTACATTTTTATGAAAACATATAACACAGTCTATAAAAAAATTTAAATTTTAATGCTAATAAGTAAAATAAAATCGATTAATAAAAGATATAAAAATTTTAAGGTAACAAATTTAATAAACAAAAAAGCAGTAACACGTCAGGATTTTAAGGACCTTCAAACTGTCATATAGTATTCGTGATCACATGGGAATAGTTGTGTAAGGAGCTAATAGAATTATTTTTAGCCATTTAGTGCTTGGGAAAATTAATCTGCCGTGGATAAAAGATCTTCTTTTTTCATAAGCACTAATTGGCTAAAAGTGATTTTATAACGTTATAACTCTGTAAAAAATATTTCCGTTTAAATAGGAGGGTTTTGACTATCATGAAAAATACGGATTTTAAAATCGAGACATTAAGTTTTGCTACCAAAGCAAGAAGCAATCTAAAATATAAATAATCAAAAAGGCTAAAATAAATTTAATTCTAATGAATGATATGTGTATCTTACATAGCGTAAAACAAAATTAGGATATATGTGTCTTACATTAAACGGTCTATAATTGTTAATCAAAAAAAACTTTACCGCTTAATCTTATCCTTAAAAGTGCGAGTAGTATGTAGTGGTAGCGAGTCAAACTTTTTGTCTTCGATTTTGATAATTTTTTGTAAAATTTTACCCCTGCCCCCGCCCACAAAAATTTTTTCATCAAAATATCTCAAGTGGTTCAAGAGATAACCTCCTAAAAAGATTCGAAAGATTTAGAAGATTCAAAATATGTATCTCCTAAAAATCGAGTTTTTTTTAAATTCCGTACTTGAAAAATAGCTCAATGGGTATTTAAATTTAAGTTACAAAAAATGCACTGTTAAATAAAGATTATTGCTGAGCGGTAATATAAGGTAAGCTATGCTCTGATATTACTTATCTGCAAAGATGCATACTAGGAAAAACTTGAGAAACTATATCTGGTCAACGAAAAAGTCAAATAATAAAAAACCAAAATAATTCGGTGAACGGTTATATTTACATACTAAAAATTATAATATAAAATGCAATATCACGATTTCAAAATTTTTTTATGACTAGGGTCCTTGATATGATTGTAGCCTAATAAAAAATTTTCCACCATACTAGTGATTCAATTTAGGCACAATATAACATAGTTTCGCTAAATGACACACGATTTGTATATACATGTTAATATAGTGTAAACAGAAATTCAGGAAACTTAAAGAAAAAAGATGCAGCGAAATGTATGGCCCACGCGGGATTTACAAGATAGCGCAATAGCCAATAGCGATAATGGGCGTAGTATGGTGAAAAAATATGTTAACTAAGCGAGCCATTTCCAACAACATTCTCAATAAACAGTTCTTTTGTGCGGGATTTCTTCTCTCTTTCGAAATGCGGAGGGGAAAGGATATTCCTTTTCGGCTGGCTAAAGATGGCAAAATTTTTCGGTAAACATTAGATCAGATCCCGCAAGAATAAGTTTCATGTATATTTACTTGGTACTTAGCGAACGGGTGCGAAAACCCTAGTCTTTTTATACAAAATGTGGATAAACAACTGATTTTCGCATAGCAGTTTAAACTTTTTCAATTATTTCAAAAGTTTTTGGTCGATGGAGCCAAAAGGACTTGAAGTCGAGCAATTTAAGACTTATTATAAAAGTTAAATTTATGATTTTTTCCGTGTTCATATCATATTCGAGTCAACGATGCTAAAATCTTGCACAAACGGTAATAAGGAACACGAATCTATTTTTGCCATTGAAAAAAAAACACGCAGATAAAAAAATGTATTACCAATATTGTTATTTTTTTATAAATTCATAAAATTAATTGAAATTAGACGAAAGTAGTGGAAAAAATTGCTCCAGAATTATAAAACAAACTATAATAAAATGTTACACAAATATGCACGTGTATTTTAAGGTATTACGCCGAAAAGCTTAAGACCGCAAAATAATCAATTAAAAATTTTTTTTAATGAAAATACTTTAGTATTCATGGTTCAAGTTATTTGGACGCAGTATACAATTTAATTCATAAATTTTTGGGCAGCAGACATAATCCGCTTGTTTTCGCAAAAAAAACCCTGATTCAGTTCGTTTTTTTGAACCCTGCCCAATATTTTTTCAATTTTCCAAATCACCAAACACATATTTTTAAAACAAACAATAGTATGTACTTTTAGGTGAACAAGTTTATAAATAAAAATTGCTAAAGAAATTAATGAAAACGTGCTCAAAAGAGACGATGTCAATATCGGAAACGGTCCCGAAAATGAGCCCCGTCCAAATTTTTCTAAGACAGACGGACCAAATTTAATTAGTTTTTTAAAAGTAAATCTCAAGTTTAAAGCTATTATGAGCGCGGTTATAGTTTGATTTTAAAGTTTTGGGTCTTTCTCATATATCATTTTCACATTCTTGGTATTAGGTTTTGTGGGAGAAAAAGAATTATTTTTTAAACAATATATAGAACTACCAAAACAAAATAATACGTAATTAAACTTTCGAAATTTTTTTGCCAAGACCTTTAGACCAAAAAATTGACAAAAAATATAAGCCGCCAAAATAAGTTACTCTTTCCTCAAAACAAATAATTTATGAATTGTCAAGAAATAATTTTTTCTGTTATTTTTCAAAACAAATGTATAAATGCACAAAATTTATTAATAAAAAGTCAAAAATGCCGAAAACGTTATAATTATAATTCAATTAATTAAATCTTATCTCTATTATAAAGTTTGTACAAACATAATGTGCGCGTTTTACCGTTTATATAGAGTACATTTTAATTGGGGGCGCGCCCTAATAAAGTTTTCTAATTAAAGCTTTCAATGACCCTAATTGGTGCCAAATTGTCCTAAATAGGGCCCTCAGAAAAAATCGCTTTCAGAAAAACTGTTCCATTTTATTTTTCTTGCAAAAATTGTGACTATTTAAATTCTAAACAAAAATTCGCGAGTTTTGTAACAAAAATAAAACTAAAAAGTGTTTATTTATTTATTTTAAATAAAAAATCGCGATTTATTTTATCCTGATAATTTTTGAAACCTAAATGCGGACATAAACAAACCTCACCACTTGTTCGTTCTTTGAATCAAAATTTTTGTGACCTACTATACAAAGTGCTTGAATAAAAACCAAAGTGAAAAGGGTCGATTGATTACAAAGCTTACCGTAGTGTATATTAAAATGAGTTGATTTAAATTCTGGCATAAAAAACATTCACACACGCCAACGAATTCGGTGTCAGGCAAGATCAGCTTAGTTTAAAAAAAATTACGCTTTGCTGTATAAATTTCAGCTATCAATTAATGAACTCATAGATTATAACAAAAACTTTAAAAGTATGGTATTTTAATAATACTTAACTTTGCATTATAATTGTAAATGTAGAAATTGCGCTAATTTTAATCTGAGATTTTATGGCGAGTGAAATATTTAAATGATCATAGCAATTTTTGCCACCTCTTTTCTCCAACGTTTCTGGTGTTTACATAAGGCCAAAAAGGGGATAATTCCTGTAGTAAATGTACGGACATTTGAATCGGCAAATACTTTCGCTTTCTTCAGCGCCAATCCGGGCATTGTATGGAACAAAGTGTGAAAAATATTCCTATTTGTTATTTCCTCAACCACAAAGGTCTCCGATACTTTGATACCTATTCGCATCGGGACAGCCCGTGGTTCTTTTGTGGCCACTTTAGGTCAATAGTCTTAGCTGTCAGTAAAGTTCTTAATTTACAAGATGAAATTCAATTGTTTTTAGGTATTAGGGAATTATTCTTTAGTTTTTCGGCTTTTTTATTTTGGTGATATTATAAATTCTGATTTTGCTGCGAAAAAAATGATTCAAACAAAATAAAATTATATAGGTCGCCCAAAGGCCCAAAGATGTAAAGCATTTAACTTTTTTAAATTTAACAAAACATTTTAACTCATAAAAAGTATTTAACTTCTATGGAATAATTTGACTAAACATACCTTACAAAGATACATAACAAAAATAGACGAGCATCTCTATAATAAGATTTTTTTCATAAACCCTATTTTTTTGAAGTAATACATACATATACATTTAACAAATTAAACATTTTTTGTGTAATACAATGTATCTCCATTAAGAACAATACACCTATTTTAATTCTAGAAACTTATGAGTCAGAGAAAATCTCGATAAGAAATGCGCAGAATAAAAAAGCAGTGCTAGCTCACTAACAAATGGGCCTATAAATACAAAATTCATCATGCTCTGAACTGATTTAAGTTTTGTAAAAATTAACTTTTTTTCGGCAAAAAATAATATTTTAAATTGTTTTAGTGAACGCATTTGTTCTACACAATTTGGCTACGGTTGTTTCATCTGATTTTCTGAAATTTCAATCAAAAACAAACTTATTCAACACAAATCTACCGAAAACTATATACGACTATGTTTTTCAATGCCAATCGAATATTACTAACACGTTTGGATTCGTGTTTTGTGTTTTTTTTCTCATTAAAAGCAGTTTAATAAATACAGCAGACATTGGTAGCCACAAGACTTAGGGTAACTGACTTAATTTCGGCCACGCCTTAATTTCGGCCACCAATTTAGGATGTTAGAAAATTGGCTTATTTTTAAAACACAAAAGAACTAGCACAAAAGTAACTGGATTAATGTTGAATAAAGTGTTTTTGAAAAAGTTTTGTATTTTTGTTATTCTACATTATCAACATTTTTACACAAAAAGTGAATTTTTTGTGATTTTCCTAATTTTTTCTTTGTGTTTAAACTGCATCAAATTTAGAACGAAGCAATATATAACCTTAAAATATCTTCTATTTAAGGCTTAAAGTTGTTAATTTTCATGTTTTGATATTTTCTTCAAAATCATTTTGCAATGCGTTTAACTAACTGCGCATTTTAAGATTCCGTTAATTTCGGCCACCTTAAAATTTAGGTGAAAGAACCTGCCGTTTTTTGTTGTTTTTAAATATCATTGTACTACCGTATTTATAAAGAATTTTTTTTGCTCGTTTGACTTTGTTTTGACGTTTTTTAAGCCAAAAATAAAAATTGAACAAAAAATACAAATTATTAAAACTTGTTTTTTTAAGGTTTTGACATAATTAATTAAAGTCTTGCTAATAATTATTAAAGTACGCAAACGGGAAAAATTAAGTTATATGTACCAAGAACAATACCTAAGGGTAAATTTGCAACCTTTAGAAATTTTTATTGTTCGTTTAAAGAATAGTTATGGCCAGTTTTTTGTAGGTGGCCGAAATAAATGGCACGCGCCTTAACTTCGGCCATTTTAAAAAAAAGTTTAAACCTTCACTGATTTTTAAGTGTAACAGAAATATTCAAATTTTGCACTGGAATAACAAATATAGCTATTGTTTGATTTTTAGGCCAAATTTTGGCTTTATTGAAAAAGCCAGAAAAAACTTATTCAAAAAAATAAAAAAAAGGTGGCCGAAATTAAGTCAGTTACCCTAAATTATTTCTGATAAATTAAATAATTTTAGATTGCAAAGCCGTAGATTGAAACTATAATATTAGATTCAAACAAAAAAATGATTTGCAGATTTTGGTATATTTTTTGACAATCATAAGTTCAATTAAAATGATGGGTCTTGAGGCTCTCTTTTCTAGGGTACAATCACATACACCAAGTTGTAAATTATAAATTATAAACAAATTATATATCACAAAAAGTAAAACATTAATGGGGTCTATAAAAATTTTTTTAATTGTAAATTAATAGACACATTTAAATTTTTATTTTTTGGATTAAAAAAGCGCACGTAATTGCGAAATTTTCGAAATTTACAAATTTGTAATTTTTTCAATTATAGCGTGATTTTAATAATATAGGGTTTCTGACTTAATTTCGGCCAAGCTTTAATTTCGGCCATCAATATAGGGTGTTAGAAAATTGGTTTATTTTTAAAGCGCAAAAGAACTAGCACAAAAATAACTGGATGAATGTTGAATAAAGTGTTTTTGCAAAAGTTTATATTTGTGCTATTCTGCATAATCAACATTTTCATACACAAAAATAAATTTTTGTGAATTTCTTAAATTTTACTTTGTGTTTACACTGCATCAAATTTAGAACGAAGCACTATATAACCTTAAAATAACTTCTATTTAAGGCTCAAAATTGTTAATTTTCATGTTTTGATATTTTCTTCAAAATCATTTTGCAATGCGTTTAACTAACTGCGCATTTCAAGATTCCGTTAATTTCGGCCACATTAAAATTTAGGTGAAAGAACCTGCCGTTTTTTGCCGTTTTCAAATATCATCGTACTACCTTATTTTTAATAAAAATTGTTGCTCGTCTGACTTTTTTACTTTTTTTAAGCCAAAAAAAATTCAACAAAAAATACAGGTTATAAAAACTTGTTTTTTTAAGGTTTTGAGATAATTATTTAAAGTCTTTCTAATAACTATTAAAGTTTGCAAATGGGAAAAAATAAGTTATATGTAATAAGAACAATACCTAACGATAAATTTTCAACATTTAAAAATTTTTATTGTTCGTTTTGGCAATAGTTATAGCAAGTTTTTTTAGGTGGCGGAAGTTAATGGCTCGCGCTTTAATTTCGGCCAAAAAAAAACTTTAAACCTTCACTGATCTTTAAGTGTAACAAAAATTTTAAAATTTTACACTGGAGTAACAAAAATAGCTATCGTTTGATTTTTAGACCAAATCTTGTGTCGATTGAAAAAACCAGAAAAAACTTATTCAAAAAAATAAAAAAAAGTGGTTGGAATTATGTCAAACACCCTAATTTTTATTTAAAAATCTAAAAGATTTGTTTATTATTTTATAATTAAAAACATTTTAAAGAAATAACCGGTAAGGACGAGGTATGCCTTAATTAAAAAGGAAGATTTGGCCCGAGGCAGTGTGGGTGGAGGCAGGTAGAAGACAGGTAGGAGGGAGGTGCTGCTTCTTAGGCAGTTTTAGATGCCTTCTACCTGCCTCCTTACTTGTAAATGTTTTAACAAAGGAAGCAGTGCCACCTGCCTCCTACTTGCCTCTGAGGCAGTTTTACTGCCTCCACTCTGCCTCCTATCTGCCTCCGAGGCAATTTTCCGGAGGCAGCTTCGAGAGCTGTCCTTACCGCGAACTGGACATCTCATCACAAACTGGACCGTTTCATTAAAGAAATATCTAAGTGGTTGGTAAGTTAGTTGGTTTAAAATCTGTAGGTAATGGTTTAAGTTTTTTTTCGATTTCATTTCTTTCCTTGATTGAGTGAGATAAGTTAATATTTTAATAATTTGATGGATTTTTTTTCTAAATACAACCCAATGTTTGATTATTTAGACTGTTCACACATATTTTTTATTGATTTCCTATAAATGTCAGTATCGGAGAATCATTTTTTAATTCAACGTCACAAATTTATTAAATTTTAACAAAATTTTTTAAAAAAATTATGCATTTAAATTTTTTAATAGGTCTATTTTTGACAACATGCTAACTTAGCTTGTACCTAAAAGGGTCTTGTAGGCCGGCCTAACGATGTTTTGATAACGAAAATGCTGTGTAAATACTTATTAGTAAAACATTTGTGATTAACGTTGGAAATTACAAATATTTTTTTATATTCCAAATATTTTTATCTTTGCAGTTTAACACTGCAAGAATTCAAAAAATTTACACATTTTATATCATAATGTTGCAGTATTTTTTTACTCCTGGATTTGGAGACGAAAATTATATTACAAACTATGTACAATAAAAAATTTAAAACTTAGGTAATCGATTTTAGAAACAGAAATGTAAAGAATTTTGTGAAAAAATAACAAGCATTAAAACAAAACATTTTGCTATTATTTGTTGGTTATAAACAAACTTATGCGTATTTTCAAAGTAATTTTATAACAAAATATAAAATTTTGTGATAACTAAAATAATAAAAATCTTAGAAAATCAGTCTTTTAAACCTCTACCAAGCCAATATATCAGATTTTGAAATACCCAGTGACAGTTTATTGTCGGTATTTGCTTTGTAAAAATACCTAAATTTTCGCATCAATGTCGCATAATTATTCTAAAATGACATTTAAGTATAATTAAAATTATGAAAACGTCAAACTATACCCGTATCCACGTTATTCTACTTCAATAACTTTCGACACAGCTGGTAAAAGACATATTCAATATTGGATCTACTATAAAAATGTCACTATTATAATATTACTTTTAAAGAAGAGGTTTAATCGTAATACAGCTGTTCTAAACTATTGGATAATATAAATCATTGGACCCCATCAATAAGATTAAAAAATCTGTTATTAGCAAATATTTAAAAGTTTAAAAAGTTTATTTAAAAGTTCTACATAGAAACAGATGTGTTGAATAATAGATAAAAAATTACACGCACGATTACATACATTTTGACACATTAAATGCACATGCACCTTATTTTAATTTAAATAAAGCCTGATTTAATTAAAACAAAAAAATTTACACAAAAACATAAAATATACATTTTAAAAGTAATTAAAATGCACAGAACTCTCGCTAAACTAAATGTTTGTGGGAAACCTACACAAATATTTAGTCTTATTTTATGTATGGACCTACATAGCATAACAAAAACTGGGTCGGCGGTCCCACCGCGAAACAAAGTTCCTCTCAAATTAAATGCATTTTTTTATTTTACACTTATATCTATGTCTTTTACCTCTATTTCTTTGATCTTTTTATGCTATCTAACTATCATATTATTATTTAATTTACCTTAGGTTACAATTTTATTTTTTTTGGTTATTTCCTTTTCATTATTATTATTATATATTATTCTCATACAAAATGTAAAACTCACATCTGCTCCCTAAAATCCTCTGATAGGGGTGGGGCCTTGACTAACATTCTACATCAACAACAGTGCTGATATAGGGTGGTAGGCGGCAATATGGAATATCCATCGCCGGCCCGCTTCAGCTATAAAAAAAAACTGGTAATACTATATACAAATAAAACATCTACTTGAAAAATTTTAGTGGTCTTTTTGTATTTAATTAAGCATCACAAAATGTTTTTTTTTCTAATTAACTAAAAAAATTTACATATGGGAAATCTTAGTTACGCTTAATATAGCTCTAAATAATAGTCAAAAGTTAACAAAAATACTCAAAATTGTTTTAATATAGTTGTTTAATCTCCGGTTTTCAAAAAAAATTGGTAAAAATCATTGGTTTCATAACAAATTCTGATTTCACGGCAGGACCGCAGACCCAAAATTTTGTAATGCTAGGTAGGTCCATTACTTTGTCATGATTTATTTGTATTACTTTACATGTAATTAAAACGGTTTTTTCAGCCGTAAGCAAGAAATTTGTAGCCGAAGAAATGAAAAATTGAAGCCCAAAAATATTTTATTTCGGCTAAACTTACGGCTTAAGTTTAGGTATAGGTTTTAGTGATTTAAAATTTTTGGCTTGAAGCTCCTCGCTTCCAGCTCAAGTATAGTTAGGATAAAATTAGATATAGGTTTTAGCTATGTCAAACTTTTGGTTTACACTTCTAATTTCTGACTACAAGTTGTTACATTTTTTACTCCAAGTTTCAGCTCAAAGCTTTCTATGCTTCAAATTTTTTAAATCAGCTAAAATTGCACAAATAATTTTTTTTAATGTTAGAACAAATAACCAGAAGTTTACAGCAACCAAAAAACAGGAAATTATTCAGATAGAATTTTGTTTTGTTAATTTTTAGTGAATATTGACAAATAATTTGGGTACTTCACCCACCAGAATGTGACAAGTCTGAAGTCAAATTCAAAGTATTTAATGTAAATAAACCAACAGTTATAATTGCGAATATTACTTTGCAAATTGCTAATACAGGAACACATACGGAAACAAAATTTAACTAAAATTTTTAAAAGCTTATAACTTATAAAAATAAAAAATCGAATATTTCTCAAAAGTTGGCATTCATAACTAAAACTTTAAAAGATTTCGCACAAGTCAAAGACCATTTATAAAACCCAATGATTTGACGTACCTAATCATATTTTTTATTAATCGAAGTTACTTTTTTTATAATTTAAATAGACAAATGAAAAACATTATAGACTTTGAACACTTTATGAAAGGAAATATATGAATAGGAATAAAAATTCATTCATTGAAATTAAGTGAAAAATTGTAAAGTTTTACACATGTTATCAGACACAGTCAACTGGGACCATACCATACTAAGATATGCCATTGCAAACTACATTATACACCAAATATATAGAAAAAGTAAAATGAAATACAAAGTAAAACTAATTAGTTATTAAGAGGTAAAATTAAATTTAAAAAAATTAATTCTAGGCAGGTTATGATTTACGATAGTTACTAAAATTAACCCCATAACTTCATCCTTACCGAAATAGAGTATGCGATTTTATATTATTACTATTCTCTTCACATAGAGGTAAACGAAACTAAGGATGTTTAAAATTAAGTTAAACTCGAATGCCACCAGGAAACGACATTACTTAAGCACCGAATGTTGTTGGATTAATGCCAGCAGTTCATTTTAAATCCATTTTCAAATACTTGAAATGGTTAAAATAAAAAAATAAAAAAAATATGCCAGTTTATATCTGAAAACGTTATTTATTGTGCAGAAAGATATTAAGATATCATGAAAAATTATTTTCTGTCATAATATATGTTTTTTACCTATGTTTTTATATTAATATAGAACAAATATTAGATATTTTGTATAAGATTTTAGCCTATCTAATGTAAACTACAAAATGAACTGACTTAGTTCGCTACAAATAAATTAAAACGAAATTTAAAACATTCAATGTTTATTCTAGCTGTATTTTTACAGACTTCAGGCCGCGTAATAAAATCAAAAATATATTTTTGATAAAATTAATTCAAAATACAATGGGAATTTTCGTTATTGTTTTTTTTATTTTTTATAACTATTCTGCGCGGCGGCTCTCGCGGCCGCTCTGTCGCTTCTACACTGCCGTTGAGTTTAGATACATTTTTTTTAATATTTCTAACGTTAAACTTTTAAGTTTGACTAATAAAAATACGTTTCAGTAAAATAATAATTTTAGCATTATAGTAAGACAACATTTTTTAATGGTACGGAGTTATTGGAGCTATAAAACGGGAATTCGAAGCTGTCATATTTTGTTAACTTTGAGCCATAAAAATCCAAAATTAGAGCCCAAAAATTATCATTTTAAAATAGCAGCAATAATTCAGCCAATTCATAAAATTTCATGAATTTAAAATTGTTATGCTGCATGTAATAGCGCAAGTTTATTGGAATGTCTAGTGTGAGACAGTTGCACGTTTAACTATTGATGATTCAAGATTTTTAACGTTATAATGACTGCGCCTTTAACAAAATACAATTTCAGGGAATATTACAGATTCATTTAAAACTTTAAGAAAAATGTGTTAATTAACTTTGCATTTCTATAAGTCTTTGAATAATTTTTTTAAATTCAAATGGTCCTTCCTTATGTTGCTTGCGATTGTAATCGGTTTATGCTATATTCTAAATAAATAAATTTTCAAAAAGTGTTGCTCTTCAAATATTATACTAAGAATTATGTTTAATGAATTTATTCTCGAAATTTATTATGAATCGTAGTTTTCTATTACTTTTTTGTAATTTTTATAACAGTAAAATACCAAATTTCGCTATATATACCATTTTAAAATAATAAAATAAAGGAGGGTTGGTGTAAATTTGGTGTGTCATGTCAAACATACTTCGTTGGATGTCAGGTTTGTTTGATTTTGGAATTGTGTCATTTGGAATAAGTGGGCGCCGCTAGTTCATGAAAAATCAGGGGGCAATTGGGTAGTCGAGTATTAGTCATAAATAAAAAAAAAACAATAAAATGCTACTTGTAAAGATAACTTTTTTTTAAAATTGCTATTAAAAAAACTGCCTGTACAGTCACCGGTATTTCTACAGGACAGTCATTTTTGTGTACAAAGTCACGACACCTTTGAGCAATGGTACATTAGAAGTTTTGCGTCGGTTTAACCGTCTCTTGCAAAACAAGGCGAGACAAAGTAAGCGGTAAATTCAGTAAGCTTAAAATCTGTGCATGCCTCAAAATAAAATGACAAATAATTATAACCTTGAGCTTTTAACATAATTAATGTACAGTGCATTTATGATAACAAAACAAACTTCCGTTTTTAAAAATAATTAAATTTACACCCTCATTTTTATATGCACTTTATGCACGTTATCTTTTTTTGAAAGCGTGTTTGAACAAGGGTTTCTGTAGCGTCGGGGCGAAAGGATGTGTCTCAACTTGCACTTAAAGCGTAGTTTAAGCTGTTTGTGTATTTCTTTGCACAATTTACGACAACCAACGTTGTGTAATTCTTCGGCCGTAAAAACAATACTGATCTTAATTTGTACTGAACTAACTTTACTCTGAAATTTAATTTTGTACAAACGTTTTTATTTAGTTTTTTGATGATGTTTTTTTTAAATTTTTCGTTTGTTTATTCTTTTTAGAATTTCATGAAAAAAACATTTTATTTATGAGGTTTTATTTTTTATTTTATTTTATGTATTTATGAGGTTTTAGTAAATTAGCCTTTTTTGTAGCTCGCATGAGTAAAAAGATGCTGCGTTTTCGATAAAAAAAATGGGCGGGTTAATCCAAAATGCTGCGTTTTTTGTAAAAAATATGCGGAAACATTTAAATTTATTTTAGCCATTGTGATATCTTTATTGATAAACGTGTAAATTTACGTCATAAAGGTTTTGCGGTGGATGTTTTAAACTTTTTTTAAAAAGAAAACATTTCACAATAAAACTAAAAAAATGCTATCAAAACAACTTTTAAAATTTTAAAATATAAGATAAAATCTATAAAATAAAATCAAATCATATAAAATCTGAAAATTATATTGCCCGATATTTAGTTTATTACAGAGAAGAATAAAATTATTTAATTAGCGAATCCTCAGAAATTTTGCCGAAAGATGCATGTGATATAATTTTGTGCGTTCCGGGCGCGTTTACATAATTACACTGTCACTTGTTTCTGCGGCGTAAATGCGTGGCTACTTGTCACTTAGCGTTTACCACTTGTCATTTGCCACTCCGCTGTGAAACCGCCCTAAAGATATCACAACGGTGTTATCGTGACGCACGGGTATCTCGAACAGAGTTTTAACACTTCTCTACGTTACGCCCGTTTGTTAAGATGACACTGTGTGATCGTAACACATTCGCAACTATAAAGTCTTGCTTCCTTCAATCAACATAAACTTATAAATTTTAAAATAAACAACAAATAAATAAGAATACGGCTTCGTTGGGCCAAGAATTTGTAACGCAAGAAAATATCCGACTGTAACTAAATTTCTAAACAAAACTTTGCTAGAAAAGTTGCAAATGCGCAAAGTGTATTTTTTTGTTTTGTTCTGTTGCGAAAAAAGCAGCATACAGTTCAAAGAAAGGCGGAATTTTTTCGCAAAAAAAACTGACATTGTGTTAAAAATTTCTGCGCGCAAAAACTAATGATGTACAGTCGGACATTCCTTTTTGTTATATATTCTTGATTGGGCTAACCCTTTCTGATTTATAAAGCGTTTCAAACGAAGGTGGCAAGCGCCTCTGACGTCTCAGTGTTTGTAAGATATGCTGTTTGCGTAGCGAAAACGCGAATTTAGGTATTAGATAATTTTGTTTTCACTTACGTTAAAGAAACGGTTGTTTTTTTCAGAAAAAAAAAAGATTAATACGCACGCAACACATCATACAAATATATACAAAAATAAAAAAATATCTCTAAAAAACAGAAATTATTTGAATGTTTGTACTACTTTCCTGGACAAAAAATGGCAAAAATTAGTTGATATTAAACTATGAATGAATTTGCTTTTAATATTCCGTTAAATTCTTAACGTTTAATTTTGATATTAAACGTTTAATTCCATTCCTTTAAATGTAGTGAAACGTTGTTACTTGACAAGTGACAAGTGACAAAATATTCTGCGCGCGTTTACAACTTTACACTGTCACTGTGGTATGAATGTTTCTTATAACCCAGGTGTGAACCAGGCTCAAGTGGGTAACTTTAACCTCTGTAAAATTTTATTAGTGTAGAGTTTAATGCCAAAACAGTGTTGGAATTATTATTAGATTTAAGCTGAAAAGGTTTAGATATAGGTTTTAGCGATATAAAACTTTTAGATGCAAATTACCCTTTTCGGCTTCAACCAAAAGCTTTAAGTTTTTTTTGGCTTCACAATCCTAACTAAATTTTGAACGTATGCCAGCATAAAATTATGTCGACATGTGTCAGTGTCGCTTTTTAGACAAGAGTTTATATTTTTTATTGTATTATGCATTTAGGCATTAGATATATTGGTTAAGACCAATTCAGGTCATACTAAAGTTCGTTTTGCTTCTTTTTATTGTTTGTTTGAATAATACTATTTTTTTCTAATATGAATAACTTAATTGTATCGCGTAAATGCACTGTGCACGGCCCACTAAAAGAGTTTTAATTATAACTAACTAGAAAACCATTCTAGGTGCATAATGTCCACTGTCAGAAAAGCGTCGAGGGCGTTTCTGCCCGTCTTTTTAACCGCAGCGATTTTCCACGCGGCTCTGTGCCGAGGCGTGGAATCCTTCGGGCTCCCCACCGCCAACTCCCGGATCACGTTCCAGTCCTACAATTGGGAACACCATGGGGCTGCGGCGCTGGTCGTCCAGTTCAATTTCACCAGCAGAAGTCCGACGGGTCGAATTTTGACGGCCACTTGGATCCAACCGGAGTCGGAGAAGGAGTTCTATCTCCTCACCGTCGCTTTGGAAAGGAGGTCGTTGAAAGTGGGCGTGTTTAAAGCGGAGGCCAGGCGAGTCATCGGCCAGATCACTTACGACAACAAAGGTAATCCAAAATTTTGTCTCAGAATGGATAGAGCCGCGGGAACTTGAAGTCGAAATAGAGGAAATCGAAGCCGGAACGGGAGGGGAGATCTTGGACTTCAAGCAAGTTTAAAACGCTAAATCCTAGAAATAAGCCGAGACCCAATAACAAACCGATTTTTTTCGGCTACCAATTCCTAACATTTTTTACTAGCTTTAAGTTCTTTGTTTACGGCTTTACCACTTATGTGAATGGAACAAAATAATCCCACAGTTTTGGTTTTATATGACCCAAACATCACAAAACACAGAAGATAATAAAAATATACACCAATTAAGGACAATTTAACAGATACAAATACGATAAGCAGATTTTTTTCGCTCCTTCAGAGACCTTTCAGTACTAGAGTTTTATTTTCCTGGATGTTTTTTATTTACTTTGAAAAGTTTGTAGTACTATTACAATTCTTATTATAAGGCAGTCGTGGTTGTTGATTATTTGCTAAGTGCTTTAAATACAAAAATTTCATTAAATTTCTGTACAAACATATACAAATTATTATGCGAGTTTTATTGAGTAATATCACCAAAAATATAACCTTGTTAGGTTTTTAAATCCAACAAATGAATAAACGTTTTGTTAAAACTTAAAAAAACTATTAACAGTCTGACCGAGGTTTGAGTACTTTGCACTAAACATCGACTAATTTTAAAAATCTTTTTTCGATTGATTTATTCTCATATTGTTTAAGTAGATTATGTCGTAAACTTGAAGTTGTAAACTTAGGCTATTATTTTGTAGTTGCACAGCATAGCGTAGTATACAAAATATAACTATAAAAGTATGGGTAAATTTGGTAAATGTTTTTGTTGTAGCAATTGACTTTCCATTTGGGAAACGAAATTAAATCGATCAATAATCCAAATGCAATAAAACAGCATAAGACATAGTAAAACGTCGTTTGCATTTGAAGCATACATATTAAGCTTTCGATTTTTCTCAAAATCCACCTTCAGATAAAAACAGATTTATTTCCTAAAACCATCATCAGATAACATCATGATAAACATCTTTAAATTGCAAAAAAACGCATTAAGCACAGCATAGAGTTGATGGATTATGGATAATGAAATGGAGAAAATACTAAAATAAGTTACAAAAAGCGGAAAATTACAGGATAAAAAAATAAAACACGCGAAGAAGTATAAATAAGTTACACAAAAGGTGAGGAAAAATATATAATAAAAAGAGTAAAACACGCAAGGAATACTTATAAAAACATTTAAAAACATAATAGTTCCACACTGGCAATATTTTGGTAAAACAGGTTTAATTTTTCCTATACATAAACTTTCCTTAACCTTAAGATAAAACTCACTAGGGATCTGAGGACACAACTTTAAAATTTTTAAAACTAGGCTTAACAAGTAAATCTTTTACAAGAAAAAAAAAGAACAAGAAACACGGCAGAAGGTTTAAGGTAGAGGACGATTAGTTACAAAATGCCAATATGCTCCGGAAATTCGAATGCCAAGGTGCCGGAATAGTGTGAAACCTATATCAGCCTATTAGCATTGCAGCTATGACACTAAATTGATGTAAATTCGCAACTATTCGATTTCAGTTCTATTTGCATTTTATCCTTAAAACTAAAAAAGTTTGAAATACGCCTAGTACATTTCAAAACAATCCTAAAATTAACTTGCGGTAAATGACGGTTAAAAATTTTTCTAAGACGATTATTTACACGCAACGAAAAAAAACAACTGTAAAATGGTAAAAAACAGACAACACACTGCATTATCATTCTTGTCAGCACAGCTAAGGTACTTCAAGAACGGTCAGCTGTGCTGACAGAATGCCTAGTGTGTATTGTTTTACCATTTACAGGTTTTCATTCAATGCGTATAAATAGCTCGTCTTAGAAAAATTTTTAACCGCAGTCATTTACCAAGTTATATCTAGGATTGTTTTTAAATGTACTAGGCGTAGTTTTCAAACTTTTTTAGTTTTAAGGATAAAATGCAAATAGAACTGAAATCGAATGTCGTTGTACAAATTTCAGTGTCATAGCTGCAATGCTATGTATATAGGCCTCACAACTAGGCACCTTGGCATTCGAATTTCGGGAGCATATTGGCATTTAACAACTCATCGTCCTGTTTTACCTAAACCTTCTGCCGCTGTTTGATATATTTTATCTTGTAAAGATTTAGTTGTTAAGCCTAGTTTTAAAAATTTTAAAGTTGTGTCCCTCAGATCCTAGTGAGTTTTATCTTAAGGTTAAGGAAAGTTTATGTATAGGAAAAATTAAACCTGTTTTTTTAAACTCAAAATATTCCAGTGTGGAACTATTATGTTTTTAAATGTTTTTATAAGTATTTCTTGCGTGTTTTTTCTTTTTATTATATATTTTTCCTCACCTTTTGTGTAACTTATTTATCCTTCTTCAGCATGTTTTATTATTTTATCCTGTAATTTTCCGCTTTTTGTAATTTATTTTGTATTTTTCTCCATTTTTTTATTGCGATTAATTCTATGCTGTGCTTAATGCGTTTTTTTGCAATTTTAGATGTCATGTTTTATCTGATGATGGATTTTAGAAATAAATCCGAAAGCTTATATGTATTCAATAAACGTTTTTACCTTATGTCTTATTGCAATGTTTTTGTTATGTAAACTAAATTTTACATTATTTTTCCAGATTATGCTGACGGTGACTTTCATTTGCTCAAAGTGTCTTGTGATCTGAAACAAGAGCTTTTAAAACTTTCTTTGGACGGAAAGTCAAAGGGGGGCATACAGTCAAAAAAAACAAAAGAGACACATACCAAAATCGAGAACACACTTTCTCTGGCGCCACCGGCGGGGAACTCTATCCTTCCCTCTCTTCCACCATCCTGGCCTCATCCAGAGAAAAAGGATAGTAAAGTAAGTGAGTACATAAGCTTGTAACTTCCTAACGCTTTCTTTGATTTTAAAAAACTCGGCCGAATCAACTTTATATAAGTTGAAATTTGAAAAATATATACAACTGACAACGGGAAATCGATTGATAAACACGATTTTGTGAACTGTCAAATTGTGCGGTCGATCATGACGTATGCAATATTTATATAAAACAATTATAACTCGGCCGAAGAAAATTTATATAACTTGAAATTCAAAACATAGATAGATAGAAATTGTAGCGGAGAATCGATTGGTAGCGATGTGATTTTGATTTGACATTTATGCAGTCGAGGTAAGTGGGATTTACAGTTAGCAAGCTTATACCATGAAGCACAGGCAAAAACACGGGTGTTAAGTTTGCTGGTCTTTAACGAACATATAAAACTGACAACGGTTAATCAATTGATAATCACGATTTTGTGATCTGACAAATTGTACGGTCGATCATGACGTATTATGCAAATTTCAAAGATAATCTTAACGGCCGTCGGTTACAAGACAAGACTTGAACTAGTTTATCCATTTATTATTGGAAGTTTTCAAAAACTAAACATCCACTTCATTTCTTTTATTGCGGTTCGCGACCACAAATATACTTAAAGCTATCGTGGGTTTTGTTTTTTGTACATTAGATCGAACAATATTTCTAAATTTTACTAATAAAGGCTGTGTGCAAGCATGTCCAATCGTTTAGTTTTCACTTTATCTTTTTTTTTACCTAACTGAACATTCGCACAAACGTAGAACAAACGCTCATGTACTTTTGTATGCACGGAAAGTTTTATTATTATTTTTGCAATTAGACTGTGATTGCTTAAAAATTCTAAATGCTGGAACGTAACATATTACTTTTTTAGAGATTGGAGATGGTTCTATTGTGGGCTGCGTTTCCAATTTGTTTGTTTGGAAAAATGGAATTTCGGCGACTAATTCCAAAGAATATGTAAATAATCAATCGAATTCCGCCTCTTTAAAAGAAGCTTCCAGATTCCGAGTGGACGACCAATGTCCCAAAAATCAATGCGACCAATCAGCAACAGCTCTTTGTGGCATCGGTTTTTGTCTGAATTATTACAATCACGTAAAATGCGACTGCTACGGAACAGAACAAGAAGGGGAAAGTTGCGATGAAGGTAAGCTAATTTATCAGTATTGCCTTATGGGGTAGAGCCGCTATTTTTATTTACACCAAGGAGACACAAGAATTTAGAGTCGATGGAGCCGAGAAAACTTGTAGCCAAAAATAGGGAATTTGGAGTCGAAAGTAAAGAACTTGGAGTGAGTTGGGAACTAGGAACCCAAAGTTTAAGTTGCTAAAACCTTTACCTAAGCCTAAGCGAAGCCTAACTCTAAGCCCAAACCATTTTTTCCAAACACTTTAAGATCCCATCATTCGCGGCTCCAAGTTTTCTAAAATTTCTGATGGCTCCAAATTCCCTGCTTGTGACTCTAAAAACTCTGTACTGACACAATGTTGAATACTCAGCTTTGCTTTACCATTATACTTTGCAACTTAATTTTTTTGAAATTTAAATACTAGAAAATTAAATTAGTATTGAAAATTACTTTTTTTGTTCAGTTTGTAAACTATTCTAAAACTGAAACATTTTCTTTTTTAGTGTGGTTAAAAATTTTAACATTTTCAAAAGTTTGAATAGACATATTAAAGCAACAAATTTGGCAAACGGGATAAACCCCAATAGCTGGATTGAGTTTTCGAATGATTTGTATGCGGAATAACATCTGAAACTCTGAAACACTCCGCTGAAGTTTGACCTTATGTCCGATGTAAAATATGGATGCTTGTTTTTGTAGTATATTTAGTGGAAATGATTTAAATTTGGGCAGCCTATATTTTGAACACCGGCTGTTATTTTTTCCATGTGTGAAATTGTAAAATGAACTGCGTGTGCCTGGATTGGATAGATCGTCATTTCATCTATCTAGCCATAAACCATACATCTTTGCGCATGGCAAAAATAACAAATGATGGTCGAAATTAAGGCCTGGCAGGGTTGAGTTCAGTTACTTTAACTTAAAAAAGTTTTTTGATTTTCATAAAAATCATTTTTTAAATTTGTATATAACACTAAAACTTAAATACATCATAAATTATGTTTCCTTGTAAATTTTTTCATTTAGAACCCAAAATTGTAACTCTTGAGTCTGATCAATATATTAAATACAATCTTCAATACGACCAGCCAAGAAGAATAGCTCTAAAGTTTAAAGTAAGTTTGAGGCACTTTAATGCCCTTTCAAATTTTTTAAAGCTGCTCTTGTTAAATAATTGTGGGTTCACTTATGCATATTACTATACAAAAGAACTGATGCACACTAGAACTTGAAAACTTGCAAACTTGAAAAAGTATTTCAATAATGGTAATCTGGATCTATAAAAAGATTTACCTTATGTAAGTCAGCTAAAACTAGATAAAAACTATCCCTTCGGTGTCATGTGGAGGTAATAGCTAATGAGAACAAAAGCTAAGGAGCCAATCAATTTTGCGTTAAAATAAGCCAGGTGATTTTTTTATAATAAAACAAGAAATTTATTGAGTGTCTGGTTTTCCTTAAAACCCAATTTATTAATTAGCAACTGAGAGAATTTTAACGGAAAACAGTCTATTAAAACTTTCTGATTATTCAAACGAAAATCGCGTCTTAAACGCAGAAAGAAAACGCTTCAGTGTTGCTTTGTACTAAATTTTGTTGAAATAGGAGTGGCCGAAAAAGACTTCTTTTCCACACTTAGCCGAGACGCAATTTGCATTCCGCGTTCAAAATAAGATTATAATCACAAATGATAATAAGATAATTAATAAAAAGATTTCACGCGTTTGATAATTTAAAACAAATATAAACGTTATTTTATATAAAATTTCAGGTCTCATCTTTGTCACCGAATTCAAAGATACTCCTGTTTAGTGGAAAATTAGAAGCAGAAAAATATGCGCTTGGTCCTGGTTCGGACGTTTCTCTGTATCTGCAAGGGACTTCGGAGAAATTCTCAGTACTTCTGAATGGTCTTTTTGGGAATTTAAAGTCGGTAGATATTGATAACCCGCAAGGCCGGTGAGTATATTATTAACAATTACTGGCCTGCAAGGTCTTAAAAATATTAAAAAATCTGCATACGATAGATGATCAGATGAGGAGCAAAAGTTTAAAATGCAGTTTTGTCTCCACTCTGGGTTACTTGTCGTACCAATAATGGTTCTATACTAACAATCTAAACAATGAGACTAAAGTGACCATATGAGGTTGGAGATAAGACTGGACAAAGTAAAATTATGTTTTAATGAATCCCTGATGCAGTTTATAACGCACTACAAATATGCAGTCATAAAATTAATAAGCGAGAAAAAATAAAGGAATTGAAAAAATGATGATGATTAAATAATAAAATTTATTGAAAAGCACTTGCCTGCAGAATGGTGTATGAAAGAAGATCCTATTTAAACAACGAAAGGCAAACCATACGTGGTTCAGGCATTAAAAATGTGACGTAGTAACCAATCAAATGAAATTAATTTAGCGCCAAATAAAAAAAGAATCTGATAAATACAAATAAATTGTATAAATCTGATAAATATAAATAAACAAATATTATAAATTCTCTCAATATGATTGGTTACTACTATTTTTATTTTTTGAAGAAATAAATCTGCCACGTGTGGCATGCTGCCTTTAAGTGTATGTACTACGACTGACTATACTGAAAGCTTTTTAGGTGGATATCGGTGCTTCTAACTATTGAATACAGACGTCGAACAGTGGAACTTACGGCTGGTGGGGCGTCAGTGTACAAAACATACGATGAAAACAACAATTTAGGACAAATTTATTTTCATAAATCAATATATTTCGGCTCATATCCAAACGGTAAATACGAATTCTAATTTTTACAATTAAAAAATTGTAAATGGGTTAAGCACTAATGGTTAAATAAGCTAAAAACGGATACAATTTTAAAAATTCGTTACATATTCTGTACCAATTTGTAAATTTTTTGTATTGGTTCAAAAATGTTATTGAGGTGAAAAAAAGTTTTGTGTTATTCGAATTTTGAACGACCTGCGATCTATAACTCCCAAACTAAATAATACTTATTTTATAGTAAGAAAGTGTTTTCTATAATCAGTTTGGGTATGGGTGTTTCATTTAGTGACAATAAATAAATGTTTTTTTCAGGCCCAATTTTATTAGTCTAGAAACTGCAATATATCTAAAATTGTTCGGCTTGCAAGTTCTTTCGGCTCCGTTCATACCATGTAAAGTATCATAAATATATAATGAATTAATAAATATATTTTTAAGATAATCAAAACCAAGATGGATTTTCTGGTTGCCTGAAAGAAATTTACGTTGACCACGAATCTATACTGAGGTCACGCAGTTTGGAACCGAACTCCCCTTTAAGTGGCGGATGTGACGATTTTACTGCAGTTGTTTTTCGCGAAAATGATGTCGAGGTATGTTAAATTTTTAAATTCAACTGAAATCGCAGACGGGACATAATAATTATATGAAGACAAAAGCTTAAAATGTTAATATCTAAGTAAGAATATATTTGAAAGTGTCTAACCACAAAAACCATAACTTTCATTGTTATTTATATTTACCAATCATAGCATTTACCTTAAAATGGTTTTGAAATTTCCGGATATATTTAAAATTGCGATAGTTTAAACCCCCGTTTAAACGAACGTTGTTCAGTGTTAGTAGAACTATGATGCTATATAGAACCAGTATCAGTCTATAAACGCTGGGAAAAATTGATTCTTCAATGAACGAATGGCCACACCTCTTTTTAGCTCCTGCAATTTTAATTTTTACGGATTTCAATTTTCCAATTTTCTAATTTTCAAATATAAACTCGCAAATCACTAATTTTACTCAAAATTTGAAATCCTCAAAATTCAGGGTGATTGTTTTATACATATGTTTGTGATACTCTGCTAAAAGTTTTTGCTGTGGCATTTCATAAAGTGGCGAGAAACCCGATTTATTTCGTTTATATATGTCAACTTACGCATTCCATTCTGTGAAACGTGGATTATTTCTTACATATTAATACTTTTTTTATAATTATGTTTTTCTGTCCTCTTTCTCTCTACACTTTTTTATTACAAAATTGTGTATTTTTAGGAAAACGAAGAACAACAGTCACTGTTGACATCTACATCTGCTATTTTCTCTTTTTTGACTTTGGATGATGAAGAAACTAATAACGCAAATGCTTCCGAAACATTCAATGATGACAAAAACACTACGGAAAATGAATTGATAAGTGAAACCACGCAAGCAGAAACTGAAAATGTTATTGAAAACGAAGAAACGGAGTTGGAAAAGGAAGATGAAGAAGAAGAACCGGTGGGCCCCTTAATTGGGGAGTGCAAATACGTCAGCTGTCTTAATGGTTTGTGTGTGGAGGATGGGATGACAGGTTCCGCTTCTTGCAGTTGCAACAGAGGATTTTTTGGAGAACTTTGTCAGTTCGGTATGTAAATTAAGCTTGTCATTTAGATTTGTGAAGTATGTGATTACAAACTAGAATGTTAATTGCAGCTGAGAAAAATAACGAACAACCAATCGTTTAAACAGCAAATAACCCCGGCAAAAACGGAAGTGAAATGATAATTTTAAATTGGCATTTTGAACACGATGATTTTAAATTTTGAATTTCCAACACAAAATATTAATCTTTTAGCGATTTCCCCGCAATCCTGTCACGATTTGTTTCTACTTGGTGAGCACAGAAGCGGGGTATACACAATCGACGTGGACGGGCCTGGAATTCTACCGCCATCAGACGTCTTCTGCAGCATGGACACTAACGCAAAGCGAGGAGTGACAGTTGTGGAAAATAATTTTCCAAACGACACTTTAATACGAGATAACTCTTTGAGTGACACTATTTACAGCGTCAGTTACAGGTGAGCAACCCCTCCCCAAAAGCTCTTAAAATTATTAAAGATCATGGCGGTATGCAGGTGTAAATGTTTGCACAGACTGAACTTCACAAATCATGTTTAGTTTGCTTATAATTTAGTGTGATATAGCTAAAACATTTTGATTGGGGAGAAACTAGTTTACAAAACTCCAAAAACAAAGGTTATAACTACAGCAAGAGTGTATAAAAGTAAAGAATATCTGACTGTGTGTTAAACAATTGTTCTAATTATATGTAGATTATTCCAAATTGTAGATTTTTTACTGTGTAAAAATATCTAATACGATTTGTAAAATAATCCACAGTTTGTGGAATAATCTAAATGATAATTTTTCTACGTATTACTGTAGATTATTCTATATAAATTTTGTTGAAGTTTTAAGCCATATTGTTCTAATTTTCTTTGAAATTAAACTTACTATATGGAACATAAAAAGCAGGCACTTAATTATAAACTGTGCTCTGTTTTTTTTATATTCACATCAGCAAGTTATTTGTATCCCACGATGAAGTAATCACCAAAACTGCCACATAAGCTTTATAAGGCGACAATGAAACGCGTTATAACAGCTAATATGAAAAGCCTGTGATATTAAGCTAAAGCAGTTGAAGCTGAAAATTAAAATATTATTAACTTATACATAACTGCTATCTCAATTTGTACAAACAATTGCAAATTCAATGCTTGCTAGTGATTTCAAAACTACACTTAAGCAAATAAAGAAGTCCACAATGCTGCACAGTGGAATCCGCCAAAAGTCAAGGATGCAATACAGATTTAAATAAATCAACATAAAACTCTTTTTTCCCAGCGGGTTCCAATTGGCGTTTTGTGCATTAGTCTTAAACGCCCTTGATGTTGCACTCGTCAGCAAGACCACCAAGCCGAACAACACAATTATATATATGCATAAACTAACAAGCAAATTTAGAAAAAACATGCAAAACATTAAAAAATTATTCAAAACAATAAAAAAACAATAAAAAACATTAACATTAAAAATTAAAACAGAGGAAACTAGAATAAATTGTTGTGATTTTTCACCACTTTTGGTAGTAACTTTGACAGGTAATTAAGAGCATTTATGACCCCATAATCCATTGTAATTACCAGACGCACCTGGGATTTTACCACTAAGTGAACAAATGTTTTGCAACTTATGGATCAAATTATTGTACACGTTAAATTTAACATTTTGTGGTGTTTTAAATTATTAAAATGATAAGTTAGGTTAATTTAAATAATTTTCGTTTTTATATTATTTTAAGTTAATTAAATTTTGTGTGTTATTATTATTGATTTGTTAATGTTTTTTTTTTATTTTTATTTTTTTATAAATTTATATTTAATGTTATTTTTTGCTTAAAAATTAATTATGCTTTTAATAAAAAATACTTTAATTAAAACATGAGAAATTATAAGTACAAATTAAGTATAAGTACATTATAAGTATAAATTACATAGTACTAAACACTAAACATTCTGGATTACTCCAGAGCGCTGTTTAATAAAAGTTACAGACATTTCATTTCTTTGTAAAAACCCCATTTTTTTAAAATCTCAGTTTTTTCTTGGTAACTTTAAAGATCCTAATGTTAAACATACACGGGGCTGATTCAACAAAAACCACCGTACTTCCTGTTTGATATAGTACACCTGAACGTCTTTTAGTGCTTTGAACAATAAACCGTGAGCGCGGCAAAATTTCTGCTGGAGAAGACCAGGGGTGGCATTCTGAGGAAGCACTTATATTTACCCCAATAAATCCATTTCAATAAAAATAAAAAAATAAAAATGTATTGTAAATAAATAAAACTGCCGCATATGGGACAGAAAAAGATTGCAATGAATTTAAAAAAAAAAATTTTTTCTCGCGCCGCAAACCACTTCGTGCAAAATAAAAAAAAGTCAATGCGCGTATTTTATTTTTTATTAAACTAATCCTACAGAAATTTATTATTTAGCAAATATTACTGTAGACTTTTGCTTCAAGACCCACTTTTCCAATTTAATTGGAAAAGTGGGTCTTGAAGCAAAAGTCTACAGTAATATTTGCTAAATAATAAATTTACAAAAATCAAAAGCCGCTACAAAAAATCTAATCCTACAGGAAAAAATATTTATCCACCTCTTGAGTAAGATAAATTCTTATTCTTAAAACAATAGAAAAAATTTAACCTGACTTTAACCTGGGTAAAATTGATTTTTCACTCGCATCCTTAAGCAGGTAAAAAAAAGTTATCCCCGAATAACTTTTAACCGCGCGTCAGAATGCGACCCCAGAATAATGTCGCTTACAAAGAAAGAATAGACTTTTACAAAGAAATTGAATGTTTGTAACTTTTATGAAACAGCGCCCTAATGTAGCAATAAGCTACCAACTAAGGCGTGCTGGAATACTCCAGAAGCAGCTTATAGTTACGATTATTAATTAAATTTTTTAAATTAACAAAGTTTTTAACAAAAAAATAGTACTAACACTAAACATAAGAATAACTAAAAGTAAAAAAAATAATTACTACAATTTATTTATTGCAAAACTAAAAACAATTGTATTAACCACTAAACATCATGGATTGCTCCAGGTGTAGCATTAAGCTATCAAATTAGGCATCCCAGAACACTCTAGGGGCAGCTTACGTTGCTACGGTTATAAATGTAAAGCCAAAAATTTTTACAAAAATTTTTTTATTTTACCACTAAACATCCTGGATAATTCCAGGTGCAGTAAAAAACTGCAATTGGCAGCTAAAATTACTACAATTTTTAATGCAAAAATAAAAACAGTTTTACTAAACACGCAACATCCTGGATTGCTCCAGGTGTAGCATTAAGCTACCAAAATATTGTATCCTGGAATTAGTCAGGGGCAGCTTAGCTAAGGTTAATAAAGTAAAATTATTATAAAGTAGATAATTTTTTAACAAGATTATACTAAACACTAAACATCCTGGAAAACTCCCGGGGCCGGTTCCAGAGATCGACATTAGTTAGGTACGCATCTAACTCTTAGGTGCCTACCTAAATTGCTTAGGTGCCCACCCAGCTAGGTGGGTACCTAAGCAATTTAGGTGGGCACCTAACTTTTGTTCCACAAATCGCATTTAGGTGCGCACCTAGCTGGGTGGGCACTTAAGCATTTAGGTGCCCACCTAACTCATTTAGGTTCCCACCTAACTTATTTAGGTGCCCACCTAAATGCGTGCGCACGCATTTGCTGATTTTTAACTCGTACGTACGGTTCAAAATATTTTTCTTTTTTGAAGATCGTACAAATATTATTGTTTCATAAAAAATCGTAAAAATGTAGGGAACCCCCTCCCCTTCAAAAAAACATCTATGCTTATAATTGAGGGAAGTGCTTGGGTGGTATTGTCCTTTTTTACGATGTATGTCCATAATATTTTAAAATAATGTTTTTTATTATGCTAAATCGACGCTAATGGCGCCTAGAATTTCACGTTGACACCTTGGATTTTTGGCTAGAAACGTATTTTTTGGCAGCTTTTTATCAACAAGATGAAAAAAAATAAAAAAATTTTTCAAAGTTTTCAAAAACCAATTTTTAAAATTTTTCTCGCATTTCGCTTTGCTTTTTAAACGTATCATTTTTGTGCATTAATTGATTGACAATGTTTGTAACCTGCGCAGTTTACAGCCATTGTGGACCTAGCGATAGCAATGCTACTGCACTTTAAACCTAGCGGTACGTGCAAATTTCTGTAATAAATAAGCTGAATAAAACACCTATTGAAAAAAAGTAAAGTAACCGCCATTTGCGTTAAGTTTATTTCCAAAATCATTGCTAAAAAAGTCACAAAGTTTGACAAAATTAACTTTTGTAATCGATAAAGGCTTTAAAATTTTTTTTTTTATTAAAGTTTTAAGTAAATTTTCCTTTTCACAAATCACTCTGATATTATTTTTATCATTGTTAATATCGAAAATGGGAAGCATCAACGCTATTCTGGAATAATAATGCGTAAAAACAGTGCGAAATACGGACTTAGGTGCGCACCTAACTAACTTGGGACACCCCCGGGGCTGACCTAAATATGCTCACCTAAATCCCAGAGTTAGGTGACCATTTGGATGCCCACCTAACTTTAGGTCGCTCTGTGCACAGTTTCAAGTTAGGTGCGCACCTAAATTTGAGTTTAGGTGCGCACCTAAAAGTTAGGTCGATCTCTGGAACCGGCCCCAGAGTTAGGCGACCATTTGGGTACCCACCTAACTTTAGGTCGCTCTGAGGAACAGTTCCAAGTTAGGTGCACACCTAAATTTGAGTTTAGGTGTGCACCTAAAAGTTAGGTCGATCTCTGGAACCGGCCCCAGGTGTAGCATTATGTTAACCGTTAACCGCGAACATGTTAACCGCGAATCGGGAAACAAAAAAAAACTGCGAACGTAAAACTTTTTAATGAGGTTTTTTCACGTAATTTTGTCAAATATTCAACCTTTTTAAAATATATTAAACCTTTTTTTGTTTAATTTGACGGATTTAGGGTCGATGGAACCTTGGGAACTTGGAGCTGGAACTTGGAGCCAAAAATAGGGAACTTGGAGCCGTAAGTGGGGAACTTGGAGCCGTAAGTTAGAAACTTGGAGCCAAAAATAAAAATCGTCAAAACGTGTACCTAAGCCTAAGCGAAGCAATTTTTTCTTGAAGGCTCCAAGTTCCCATTGCTCGTGGCTCCAAGTTCCCAAAAATTTCTTACGGCTCTAATTTCCCTGCTTGTGGCTCTAAGGACCCCGTACCATTTGACGTATAAATTATTTTACATGTTAAAACATTAAATATTTGGAATAATTTGAATTATTTGACAGTTTTATATAGAAAATTTCATCTAATGCATTTTGCGTTCACAATTTTTTTACTTTGCAAACTTTGAAATGCAAAAAAACTGTAAATGTAAAATACTGAGATGAGGTTTTTTCCACGTAATTTTGTCAAAATATTCTAGGTTTTTTGTTGAATAGGAAGTATAAGTTATTTTATATGTTAAAACGTGGAATATTTCGACTAAACATTCTCTACTCTTATGCATTGTTGACTTCAGTAACCTTTTAGTAAATACTAAAAGCTCGTTAGTTAAATAATTTTTTGATTGTTTTTATTTTATTTTTTATATTTCAGGGAATTCAAAAGAGAAGCGTTGAAAGCGTTAGTAAAAAATTCTGAATCCTGCCATCAATACGTGAAGTACAGTTGCAGCAAAGCTCCTTTGTTGTAAGTTTAAAATAACAAATTTTTAGTTTAACCATTTTTTAATACTATTGATTAAAAAAATATGCATAATACAAACAGTCAACAAAATTACGTGAAGCAGAAGGTGTAATTTCTTGTGTAAACTTTTTCCTGCACTATAAAACCAGTCTTTCTCCGCGCTACCGTGAGCAGTGAAACCAAGCGGTTTCACAACGTGCGACACTTTGTGATAAAAAAACAAACCTCTTCACAGTCACGGTAGCGGTATTTTATGGATAATCACGAATTAAGAAAATTTTAATAGTTAGAAAATATTACCGTAAAATTTGTTTCCAAGTAGACCAAATTTACATTAAATTGGAAATTAAAGGGCAGTTCACAGCTTTCACTTACCGCTTATGGCTTAAAACTTAAGATTTAAGCGTTTTGCCTTGGAACTTAAGACGTAAGCCTGCCAGTTCACAGCTACCTAATAATTGGTTTATGACTTAAACATTTTTTGTTGAAATTTTAATAAAAACATCGAATTTTTAATAAATTTAATGACAAGTTAGTCAGTTTAAATTTGTAGTTAAGTCATTTTACGCATTTTTAGAAATAAATAGTTTGTCCTTCTACTAAAACTAGGCAGATAATCAATTATCATGAAACTACATTTAGAAACAATTTCTTTTTGTGTCCTCCAAAATTATCTAAATAGAAGATTTCGAATAGGATATATTAAATGCAAAAAAAATTAACGTTTTTTACCGTTAAAAACTGAGAAGAACTAATTACGATTCTTAAAAAGTTTAAAAATTTTAAATTTAACACGAAATCAATAAAAATCATGTAATTAGATTAAGAAACACATCAAAAACTGGAGATTGTGAACGCATTAAAATTATAGTAGGCTTTATTGATTACGAATAGTGCTTTTATATGTACAAGTACAAAAAAACACAGACTGAAACTTCCACAAATTTGGTTGGTATCGTAAATAATTTCCAGCTAACTTTTTATACTACGAATTTTAACTTTAAAAAAAACTTCTTCACAAACAAACAAAAAAACAAAGGATACTTAACAGTTTTTAGGAAGGGGCAAACCAGACAACGTATTCAACCAGCGTTTCTAGATGTTTGAAGAATTATCTCAAGCTTTTATTTTTGAAATTATTTTTTAAGAAGAAGCTTCAAAATTAAAAATTCAACAATCTACAATTTTTTTAATTGTGCAGTTTTATTGAGTGTATCATTTTTTTCTTAGATTTATGACAAAATTTTATTTTTTCCCCAAATTTCTGAATAAAAGTTTCAAAACAAAGTTTATTTTGTCGTTTTGTTTAAAAACTTTCATTTTCCATAAAAAACATTTGTTTTTAATCTTTAAAAGGAGAAGATTTAACTAAAGTCTTAAGTCAAATTATAATATGATTCAATTCATAAGTCTAAAGTCATAAGTCTTAAGCGTGAAGTCTTATGTTTTAAGTTATGCTGTGAAGCGGGCCATAAGTCATAAGTCTCCACTCTTAAGTCTAAAGTCTTAAGTCTTAAGCCGTAAGTCTGAGCTGTGAACCGCGCTTAAGGCTGGAATCGGACTAAAGAATTTACGTTTGATTTGACACGCGTATATTTTGCTGCTATGAGCTCCAAGCTTTTCAATTTAATTTGAAAGTTTGCATCTGAAAGTAAAGTATGCTAAACATTAAAACATTAAATGCTGAGAGCCGCCAAAAAATTAATAAACGAATAAAAACTAAGTAAGTAAGTATATTGGTTATTATTAAGAAAGAAGGTATAAAGAAGTGTACTGTACATACTTTAAACAAGTCTTAACGAATAAGTGTCTATTTATTAAAGCCGGTCTTGTCAAAACAAGCATAATATTTTTTTACAAAACAAAGATGAAGTTCTTTAGAGCAAATATTTTGCAAACCAAATGCAATGATTGTACGTTTGAATTTGTTTTGTAGCAATAATAATGAAATTATATTTAGATTTAATAAAAACACATGGTTTACATCAGCTAACAAAGCTTCTACATTTGGTCAAATTGGATCAATTCCTGGAACATGTCCCTGCGTTGTTGATGACACTTGCGCTGGTGGTACAATTAGTGTTTATTTGATTTTTTAATGAATAATTTATCGAAAAAATAAGTGTTGTTGAAAAATAAAATTTATGAAATAGACATGGTTTGGAAAAGGAGTTAGGTTAGTTAATGAGTGAAGTACATGAACATTAGGCAGGGCCTTAAAATAGTCTAAATTAATCACTTTTTAAACTTTTAGCAAGTGTTTATAAGATTTTCTATTATAAGCCTAATTAGAATTATATATCGATCTATAATTAATTAAGTCGATTTTTTACTTACCTCTGGTATGTTGAAGACGAAGATAAAAATCTTGTTTTTTGAAGAATATGGGATTTTAGTGGTAGCCCGGTAGAAGGTTTTGGAAGAAAAAAATAGACTTCAGAGGTGTAGGGGCAGCTAAGTGAGGAGCAAAAAAGATCATAATAAAGTTATTCATCTTAGGAAATTCTTCAAAACATGTATGCAATTAGAATTGTGCAATTTTAATTACTTATTGAAACACAAGTTGGTGTTTTATACAGTGAAATATTTTAGCAGTAGGAAGTAACAATTGCAACTGCGATGCCAATGAGAATATTGAAAAAGCCGATGAAGGATTTCTTGAAGAGGATCTGGCGGGTGTGCTCTCGATAACTGTTGTTCAGAGCAACAATCAAAACTGGGGAAGACTAAGATTGGGACCTCTGAAGTGTTATGGATCTGGTAAGTAATGTTTTGTTTAAATATATAACATTTCATAGTATAATAGCATAGTTTTCAGTATAACACTATTTAACTTAGTACCAAAAATTTTACTTTCAAACTCATCTATCATTATTTTTGGTTTATCTGGGTTTTTATCATAGACACAAAAAACTTGTTTCAAATTTTTATTTCAAAAAACCCACTAAACTATAAACATATATTGATTTGCATTTTTTACTTTTAGTTAGACAAAAATTTTAAGCTGTAAGCGGCTTAGAGCTTCTACTTTAATTTTTAGCGTCAGATTTCTCAGTGGTCAGTTTCCATTCAGAAGCAGCTTTTCTCTCAGCTCCCAATTGGAAAGCAGATAGTTTGAGTTTTTGGTTCAGAACCAGCTCCTTAGACGCATTACTACTTGAACAAAGATCGACGGACGGAAAACTGTTTCAGCTATGGATAGAACAGGGTAATTAAGTAAGAAATTAAATTGAGAATCATTAAGGTAAAATACTGATTGCTGAAGCCATCCAAACATGTAGTAATTCAACAAAACCGCCTTCATTCTTATTAGAAATATTATTTTTAATATAAATAAATAAATATTTTATTATTCCTAAAGCATTGTTCAGTTTGGACATTTTCAAAGCATTTAGGTCACGTAATATCGGCTGTACTTCAACTGAAGTCTTTGGATTTAACTACTGGGGAAAGAAAGCTAAGCGTGGTGTCTCAGGAACAGTTAAATAACGACGCTTGGCATAGAGTTGATGTGCAAAACAAACTGGACCAAATCTTTCTTTCTGTAGACAGTATATTAAGTGTTCATTCCTTGGAAGCTAACGAGAAACTTAATTCTTACACCTTCAGTGGTGAGACTAAAATTGGTGGAGCAAATTCAGAGTATGTTAAGTTTGTATGTAATAAATTTTAAGCCCTACTGGTCTTAGGCTAAAGCGAAAAAAATCAATCTGCTTACTTACATGCAGTTGAAGCTATCAATTTTTTAATGTTTATTTTTGTTATTATTTGTTTTATTGCAAATATGAGGTCTCATTAAATTAAATGAATAAGTTTTTTTGCAATGTTAAAATTTCGGTTATAGTAAAATTTCATAAAGTTCAAAGGGTATACTTAACGCTTAAGAAAATATACATGGTGTTTTGTTCTAAAAGGCGGAAGACAGTTTATTTTTGAGAGTATATTTTGTCAAAATTAACCCGGAATTATCAAGCGATAAAAAAATTAAACTGACTCCAATGTTTTTTGTTTGAAAATTTAACTTTAAAAAAACCGCCCAAAAATAACCAAAACTTTTTAATAAACTAGTACATATTTCACCATAATATAATTTTTCGATCAATCGTATGATCGTCAACCATACATAAATTTCAAGGTCTGTTTCATAACGCTGTTAAATACAGTGCTATGAAACACATAGAGCCACATTCTTTTCTACTCCGCAGTCTTTTCACTTATACCTTCTGCCGTTTGTGCATCAAACTAACCTTTAAAATCTGTTTTAGTGATGAAATGAATCAAAGATCTTTTAAGCGACCCACATCATATTTTTTCATAAATTATTTTGAATTTGCTTTCAGGCCTCAAGGTTTTTTGGGTTGTGTTCGTAGCTTGTACATCAATGGAGATTATGTAAATCTTCAGTCACAGGCGCTAAAAACTTCTGAAGTTTCCACTTCTTGCACGGACCACTGCACACCTTCACCCTGTCTAAACAACGCTGTTTGCATAGAAGACTACGCCAACAGAATATACAAATGCGAATGTTCCAATCCCTGGGTTCATTCAGGACCTAACTGCGAAATCAGTATTTTTAGTTTACCTTTTAATAATGATCAATTGATTTGCAGATGGCATTGCTTTCTATGTTAAAGCATACAGATGTGAGGAGGCAAGTTGGAGGCAAGTCATAGAGAGGAAAATTTTGAATAGAGGCAGATAGGAGGTAGAGTGACGGAGGCAGGTAAGAGTCAGGTAACTGGGAATTGCTAGAAGCTTGTTTGGACAATTACAACGCCAGGCATGTCTTAGCATAACTGGGGCTATAAGAACAACACCCACAGCGGCTATGGAAGCATTGCTTAATCTTGCACCCTTGGATATTGTCATCAAAGGGGAGGCAATATCAACCAGCTATAGGTTAGGTATAGCTAACCAATGGCAGACAAAAGGTACAAATAGAGGGCACTCTAAAATCAAGCAGTTAGCATTGAGAGAAATCCCAATGCTAAATCTTAAGAGTGACCACATTGTTCCTGTATTCAAGTTTGAAAGGAACTTTAAAGTTGAGTTTCCTAGTCGACAAGATTGGAACACCAACAAAGATGTCATTCAACCCCAATCTGCTATGTGCTGCTACACAGATGGCTCAAAAGCAGAACAACATACTGGGGCAGGAGTGCATTTCACATTTGCCATGGAAGAGGATTTCTTTATTCCATTAGGCAAAAACCCAACTGTATTCCAGGCTGAAATATATGCAATCTTGGCCTGTGTTACAAATGCTGTTGTGCAAACTGCACAAAACAAAGAAATTTGTATTTTCTCTGACAGTCAGGCTTCACTCAAGGCGCTTCTAACTCCTCAGATATCATCTGGGCTAGTTATGAGGTGCTATGAGATGATTACCAGATTGGCCAGGGAAAATGATGTAAAGCTTCTGTGGGTACCTGGACACAGGGGCCATGAAGGAAATGAGCAGGCTGACAAGCTTGCTAAAGAAGGCACAAACCCTAACTTTATGGGCCCACTTTTACATGTGGGAACATCAATTGGGGTGGCAAAATCAGCCATCAAAAAATGGATTATGGCTCAGCATGTCAGATACTGGCAAAATCTATAAGCATGCCGACATACCAAAAAGTATGTCACTGAGCCTAATATTTCCAGAGCTAGGCAATTGCTTGGTCTCTCAAGAAAACAGTTACGCCTTGTCATTGGGCTTTTAACTGGACATAGTCCTCTCAAAGCTCACTTGAGAAAGATTGGAGTAGCCAATGATGGGCTCTGCGAACTCTGCCAAGAGGAAGAAGAGACCGCTACTCACTTCTTGGAACAGTGCTATGCACTGTCAGCAATAAGGTTTAAAATCTTTGGCACGGACCCCTTAGATGCAAAAACAGTCCGAGGGGCGCCTGTTGTTGATTTTAAACGATTCATAAAAGAATCAAAAGATTTGAGGAAAAGCACTCTTAGATAGTTTCAGGGCAGAGTGTAATGAGCCTAATGCAGGCTTGAACACCAGGGCCCCTTAATACTAGGGTACCGCCCTCTTACTATCTATCTATCTTATCTAAGAGTCAGGTAAAATACCTGCCTTCCCAAATGAGGCACCCCATTCTTACTGGGAAAATGTTATTTATTATCAAGTAAAAAAAACAAGGAAATAAAAACACTACTGTGTTTCTTATTAAAATACAAATAAAACGATATTGTGGGTGTTAAAATTTTTCTAATGTTACACAATTTATGATTGTTTTAGGGCTCAAAAATTAATTGCAAAATGTTTTTAAGGTATTTTTTAAATTTTTTTACAAAAAAATTTCCTGCGAATTTTTTTAATTTTAGGTCCGCGTTTTAATTTTGTTAGTTACATATTTTTGTTGTTTTTCTTTATTTAACGGCTTAAATATCTTAAATTCATTTTTAGATGCCAACGAAAACACAGAAGTCAGTTTTCACAGTGACACTAAAAGTTACATTAAGTATTACAACTTTGGAAAGAGTCCACTAACTGAAACAGTAGTTTTCAGTTTTAGAACGGATCAGGTTACTAAAATTTTACTATTTTTTTAGTTTTGGTTAATTTATCATTTTACATAAATCATAAATGTTATACTTTGCGATTATAGAGATAAAAACCTGCAGTAAAACAAAATAGATTTTTTAGTATTGAATATGAATGGATTAAAAAGTAAACAGAAAATTACCTAAAAAGAAACATTTAAAAACCTAAAAATTGTATACGTTTTTTTTAACTTAAATAGTCATTTTCATAAGGGTATCATTCCAAAAATGTGCGATTGTGCATTAAACTTTACTGGAAACAAAATATTCTAATTTTAAAAATTTGACCTTTTTTCATTTTTCACTACCTTTTTTGCTAAATGCCAAAAAGTTTGCTAAGAAATCCAAGCAATTCTACAGTATAATGTTTATTTTTTTGTAGTTTGGGCTTAGAGTGTATTTTAATGCAAAGTTTTATTGTTATTGTAATTATGCAAGCTCATTGTAAAATGTTATTTTAATAGATAAATTGTTTATGAGATAAAATATTAAATTCTATATATTTTACTTTAGAGGTCAGCACTGCTTGTCTATGCATTTGATCAGTTTTACAATTTTCTTCAAGTAGATTTGCAGGGTGAGATAAATATCACTATGACTGTAAATTATGGTGACGTTATAAAAAGATGTTCCATCAGTGCCACAAATGAAGGTTGGAATAAAGATTTTTTTTATTAAAAGTATAATTTCATAGTCAAGAAAGTCTATATTAGAATAATAAATAATTTTTTTTCAAAAATGGTTTATACCTACCTAGTCTGCTCAGTCTGTTACAATTAAATTTTGTGTGGCGTAAATAAATTTAACATAAAGAATGCAATATTAAAATTGACAATAAATTCTAAACTAATATTAAACATAAACAAAAAATAAACTCAAACTAAACCTTTACAATTTTTTAATTTATTATTTTTCTGTACATATAAAACTAGTTAATTATTTATATTGAAAACTTATTTTAATGTTATTTTACAGTATTCAGTGATATGAAATGGAATCAAATTACCGTCAGGTATGACAAAAAAAGTGAAAGCACAATTCTAAATGTAGACCGTTATTTGTGCCAAATTGATGGAACGCGAACGCTTTCTAAAAAGTACATTCAAAACTGGAAGGCCTCTAATAAGTGTAAGATTAACAAACTATTCTAAATTTTACAATAATTTGTTTCACTAATTCTTTTGTAATTGACATATTTTTAAATAAAAATTTTTTTTAGTTATTTTGCTTACTAAATACCATAATTAAATTCTGAGTAATATTTATAAGTCAATTTTTGCAATGTTGAAATGTCAACTTTTACTTAATTTTGCTTTATTACTTTTTCCTACCTCATGTATAAAAACAGCTTCGAGCTTTTTTAGTATTTACACATTGAATTACTGTCATGCTGTTTGGTTTCAATTTCCTTACAATTTTAAAAAATAGAAAATCTGTTTCTACTACTAAGAAAAACCATTTTAACTCGTTTATTAGCATTCTACTAATTCTAACTCGTCTTCACCTGGTTTATATCGATCATATACAGATTGTTTACGTAAAAATATAAAACCCTATCTGTAGCAATTTTTTAAGTATATATATATATATTTTATTTTTTAAATTGTAGCTTTTTTCCAAAATCGTCAAATATTTGTTTTATTACTCCGGTTTTTAGACTTTTTAATTTTCTTTAGTTGACGTATTGCCGCCTCGCACTCCTGTGGCACCTGAGAATGACACTGAATTGATCCCTTTCATTTTGTTGTTTGCGGGTGGCGTCCCTGTGCCGGGATCTGGAGCGTCCGAAACCTACATCAGCAGTCTACCGCAACTGCGTGGATGCTTGCGCGGTTTCGCGATCGGCGGGGAAAAAGTGGACCTAAGACAGGACGGAAAAAGAGACAACACAGGTAAATTATAGAAATAAAAACGATATTTTTTGTTTGTTTTGAAAAGTTTTTTTTTCCGGTCATCATTGATTGACTGGCAGCCTTTTTTCTTCATGCTTTTCCCTTTTTTTGTCACACTACCTGTCTACAAAACCACCTGTCGACAATCTACTCCCTTCTTCTATCTATAATTCTAATATTTTAACCATTTGCCACCTTGCTAACTATAATTTTTTTTTAATTATAATTTGAGGCAACCCAAATAAATTCTTTGTATTAGAGTACTATTTATATCATTATGTACCTACATTCAAAGCAGATTTTTGACCCCCAAAAAAGACTTGACAGTCATAAATCCTGAAGATAGATTGAGTCTAAATACTAGATGGTGCGGTTTATTTTATTCATGTGTAAACAAGATTTTTAGTTGTAGTTCAATTTTAAATTTTGGGGATTCTGATCATTGGCTCATATCAGTGGTGTCAAATTTTTAAATTTTGATTAGTTACTAAATGGTCTTTTTAATTTTCCTTTCTAAACAAATAGATCAGCCACGTCTGGTCCACCTATAAGCAAATGATAATTCAGTACATATCATTTTCTTGATTTTAGTTTATAGTTTAGCTACACATGACTATTCCTTTTTACTTGAGTTCACACTTAAAACTTAATTTTTCCCGCAAGTCTGATCAGCTTGCTAAAAATGACATCTATTTGCCTTATAAATCTTTTAATTTTTCGCTTTTTGTGGTTAAATTTATTAAAGATAAATTCTATCAGGGTGAAAATAGATGTGTGGTAAAGTAACCACTCGTTTTTTAAGAAAATATAACGTGCACCGAAACACATGACGCAACTAAATAATAATTGGTTACATAACCGCTGAAAACTTTTTTTTAAATTTTTCTCGATCGCGGGTTTATTGTTTATTTCTTCCTGGCGGAGAGCGGTTACGCCCTTAATTTCAGCCTGGAAGACTTTAGCTATAGTCTGATTTCTTCATTTCATTCAGCTACTTCTGCGCTGGTTTTAACTCTTTTTTTGCCTCTATTAAATCCTAGAATGCCAAACATACAAAAGGTTTCATTTGTTTTCATTTGATATATGATTTATTCCTGTAATAGCGAAAACCTAAAAAAACACGCTAGATTTTATTTTAGCTGTTCATATTGGATGCAAGACATACTGTGAGCAACTGGATTGCCGTAATGGTGGATTATGCCGAGTAGATTGGTCTAGTGAATTTGGTGATTCTCAGTGTGACTGCTCCAGAACTTCATACAGTGGAGAATTTTGCGATCAAGGTACAAATAATCAAAAGATCCATCTGGTAAATTTTGATGCAAAACACTATTTAACATCTTTTGAAAGGTATAACTCACTTATTTTTTTTTGAAAGATGTTACAATCTCGGATGGATGACTATAAGTGAAAAATTAACGTAAATTCAATAAATATTTTGTAGCACTATTCCAAAACGCAAGCCTAAAATTATTTAAAATAATTTTTTGTAAAAAAATTAAAACATTTTTTCACAATAATTATCAATAAATGAAATTCACACTGCTATACCTTTACAATCAGTTGTAAATTTTTCAAGTATATAATAGACAATGCCAAACCTAATTCATTCTAATAATTGTTAAGTACAACATGACTACACATTTTACAAAATTATACTTCCTTATCAATGAATTATCATTCAACTTTTAAAACATTATTTCTTTCATAGATTTTGCTGTTTTTTGTTTTTCTTATAAATTTTATTTTTATATTATTTTTGATTAAATTTATTTCTGGTTTAATTTCATATTGTTTAACAATATCATAACATTATTTTTTCCATAAATGAATTGTTTTATGCCTACAAAAATCCTTAAAGGAGCACTGTCACAAATAAAATTCCTATATAGCCCAAAACACATTACTTCTACTGAACCGATCGAGCCGAAATTTAAAAATACCGTAGAATTGTAGATGAGCATTCTAAATACCAAATTTGAATTAGCTAGGTTTGCTATTAAAGGAGCAGTCCGGTTCGGGTAATATAGGAATTTAATTTGTACAGCGCCTCTTTAAGATAAAAATTATTGATTAATAAAATCAAAACAGTATATCGTTTGCACAATCGCTAATACATGAAATATTGACATTTTTTAAACAAAGTTCGTTAAAATTAATACGGATTGTATTTATAAATATGTCCCAAAAAAGTTTCTAATTATAAAAAACGTAATTACCATCGTCATATTGTTAAATTGCGAAACGAAAAAAGAAGGCTTTATAAAATTTTAAAAAAATTCCCTGAAACTAAACCTCATTATATAGCTTGTTGTTGCCAATATAGCAGCGCCTTGAAAATTTTTCATGAAAACCTTGAAAACGAAATTGTGAATTCCAAAAATATAAAACGCTTTTACAGTTTTGCCAAATTGAAATTTCATAAGCCTCAATCTAATTTCGGACCAATAAAACGGGATGATGGCACCTTTTCCACAGACGCAGCTGAAATTGCTAAAATTTTTAATGATTTTTTTGTAGTGTTTTTACAACTGATAATAACGTTTTTCCAGAATTTCAAAATCGGGTTCCTGAAACTATAGGACTTAATTTTGTAGAATTTCCTGTTAAAACTGTTAGGAAAAACTAAAGTCCCTTCCTTCAAAATTTTCAAGAACCCCTGACAGTATTCCTGCTTTTTATCTTAAAAATACCGCGGAATCTCTTTGTTGTCCTTTAGCTAGAATTTTTGAAATTTCAATGCAAAGTGGTTCTCTTCCTTCAATCTGGAAAGACGCTTTTGTGGCTCCAGTTTTTAAAAAAGGAGTTTCTTGCCTTAAAAAAATTTTAGACCCATATCGCTTATCTCTAATTGCTCTAAAATCTGTGAAAGCATAGTCGGTGATTCTATATTAAATTTTTTGCTTAAAAATAAACTTATAAGTGACAATCAGTTTGGATTCTTAAAAGGTAATCAGTTGGTCTGCAACTTTTATGCACACTTTTTGAATGGGTCGAAGCTTTAGATTCAAATAAATCAATAGACGTCATGTATATTGACTTCTCTAAAGCTTTTGACTCAGTGCCTCACCCAAAATTGCTCCAAAAAATTTCCGCATATGGAATTAATTATGAACTGCTTGCTTGGCTAACTGACTTTCTCAACTTTCGTAGGCAAAAAGTTATTACAAACGATTTTTTCGCGGAAAATAATAATGAATGCGTAATGTTCGAATTTGCATATGTAACCAGCGGGGACCCGCAGGGAAGTATACTGGGCCCCTTGTTTTTTTTGTTATACATAAATCACCTTCCTGAGTGTTTGGGCTCCAAATCTAAAGCAATGTTGTTTGCCGATGATTCAAAAATATTTAGTTGTTATGATGATATTAATACAAGTTTACTATATCAAAATTCGTTAAATAATTTTTGCAACTAGTCATCTCAATGGCTATTACGCGTAGCGATGGAAAAATGTACTGTTTTAAATATCGGTCCAAAAATCCTGTTATTAACTATAATCTAAACAATATTGAAATAAATTTCACTAGCCATGTTTGTGACTTAGGCATAAACATAACCTCTGACCTAAAATTTTCTAATCACTGTCTTGAATTAACTTCTAAAGCGCTAAGCAGCATTAGTATTATTTTCCGTTCATTTTCCACTAAGGACATGGATGTGTTATTACGCAGTTTTAAATATTTTGTACGGTCACTTGTTGAGTTTGAACCTGACATTTGGTCCCCTTACTTACAAAAAGATATTAATGCTATTGAAAATGTACAAAAAAAATTTTACACGAAGGCTATATCTGCGTTGTTCTATTCTTTACGTTAACTATGAAACCAGACTAGCCGAATTAAATTAAAAAATCTCTTAAGGAAAGAAGGCTCCACTTAGACCTAATACCTTGTTACAACATTTTAAATAATTTAGTTAAAATTGATTGCAACAAATTTTTTTACTTTATGCACTGATCTGCGAACGCGTAATAATGGAAAAAAATTAATAGGAAAGAAATTTCGTCTGGACAGTTCCAAACACTTCTTTTCTAACCGAGTAGTTAATTCTTGGAACCAGTTGCCTAACGAAGTTGTTACTTCCCCTTCTTTAAATTGTTTTATTAGCAAAATCAAAAAAAAAATGATCTTCAAACATTATTATAATTAATGTACTATTTACACCTTTGCAACTAAAATCCTATTTTCATTATTTTTCTTAATGCATTTAAACTATATTTTAATGACTTATATGATTTAATATTATACTTTATGTTTTTATATACTTTCATATATCTTGTATACATTATACGTAAATTGTTGCTGTCTTGTAACATGTACAATAAATTCTACTTGCTTACTTAACACACTGCCATAGATATTTTTTATTAAGATAGTGGTATAAATTTCAATGGAAATGGAGCCCTCATTTTCAGTCTGGAAAAAATTCCATTGCCACGATCTGAGACAGAAGGTCTTTTTCATTTTGCCTTTTCAACTTCAACCTCAGGAAAACAAACACTGGCGTCACTTTACTTGGGATACGAGTAACTTTGATTAAACTTGTTTTACCTGTATGTCAAACAAATTAAAGTTCTGTTGTCTTAACATGATTTTGAGTCTTAAAGTCTTAAAGAGTTTTTATAAAGCACAAAATTTCAGAAAATCATTTTTTAAAAATGCTAAATTTTTGGGGTTTTCACAAAATTATTGAAAAAAAAACCATCAAGACAGCTGTACTGAATCAATTTTCAGTAAGATTCAAAGATGTAGGAAGTAAAATAATTATATCTTTAATATATGTTGGAGACACATAAAACTGCATCCAAAAAAGGTTAAATTCGGCTTTTGGCTGGTGACTTTCACCCCACACCCACAAAAGGTGGTACCTGGGTGGGGCCTGTTTCATAAAAACCTTTGTAAATTCTTATTTTACAAATCTCCGCCTATTTTTTGTAAAATACACAATAAAGGTTTTTCGTAATCTAGGAGGAGCATCTCTGCGCACTGCTCTGCGCTGATTGGTCGCAGTCACGTCATTTCATCTCCGCTGACCGATCAATATTCGCGATGTCGTATATCCTCTATCATGTAATTTACAAAAAATAGGCGGAGATTTGTAAAATGAAAATTTACAAACGTCTTTATGAAATAGGCCCCTGGCGGATTCTTGAGCGATTGCCTTTAGAGCTGACTCTTGGATCAGAGTAATGAACCCGGCGAAACATTAGCAAACCGAGTTTGCTAAAAACGTATCAGCTGGCGGGGGCCTTAGAAAACTAAAGGTGCAACCCCATGGTTCACTACCGGATTTTTTAAGGTTAGCAAACTTTTTTAGCAAACTTTGTTTGCTAATGTTTTGCTAGGTTCATTACTCTGATCCAACAGTCAGCTCTAAAGGCAATCGCTCATGCATCCAACAAAAGTTGGTGATGTGTCTGTTCGTGTAATATGGAAATAAGAGACAGCTAAATGTGTGTGGAAGTGTAGTAAAGGGCAGATAGAAATTTCTGAAGTCAAAAAGACTGACGTAGGCATGACGCAATAACAAATTTGATGGAGGCGGATCAAAGTTGAATTTTCAAATAAGGCAGTTTACCCTTCAGAAGATGTAATTTTTTATTCATCTTTTGTGAATCTATTAAAAAAAAGATATCTGGGCCCTGTATCAAATTTAAGTAAATTTTTTTTGATGATCAAAAAAGTTACTTCATTTGGTAACGGCAACAACGTTTATGTCATTTTTTGCCACTGACAAACCTGGGGAAAGCATTAACTGATCCGGGAACTTTTTTATTTAGTAATACTTTTACTCGTGGTCTTTACTACCATTTCATTATAACAGGTAAGAAATCTGCAAGACAGGTTGAAGTATCTGGGAAGCAAGCATTGAACGTTATATATAAAATAAAGGCACGGCAAAAACACCTTTTTATAAGCTACTAAAAATGCTTTAAATGAGAATAAGAGGCAGGAAAATTAAAAAAAAAATTCTGATAAAGGTTGGAGCCATTTATAATGAATCATTGGCATGTGATAGTGGTTGGGGAAAACCAACTTGAAAACAGATCAATTTTAATTAGAAAGCAAGTAGAATAAATTTGAGAGGCTTCTGATTGAAATGGGCAAAAAAGCGACTGACTAAAAGAAGCGTTAAATGTAGGATTGTATTTTATTTAGTAGCTTCTTTTCAAAGAAAAACTCGTTAATCCAGTGTTACAACAAAACCAAGGCTTTTAGTAGTTCCTAGCAGACGAAGTTTTTCAGTGCAAAAAGTTGATTACAAACAAATTTCAACGGCCTACATAAAAAAATCCCAATATTCTTATGGTTTGTGGCGAACTTTAAGTTTAGGCATTTAAGTTTTCATTATTATATATTTTAAGCAAAATAATTTCAACATTTTAAAAGATTATTTTATCTAAATTATTTTATAAGCAATATTTTTTATATTAAAAACTATAATGTGTTTTATAAGGATATATGTCAAACTTATTTTTCCTCTGGTCATTTTAGCATATACCTGTTGGTAGAAATTAATGCCAATGATGAAATTCAAGTTAGCATAAAAGACGAATCTCACAGCTTTTATGGAAATCTTTCAGACTCTTATCGTCATTTCGCATTCTTTCAGTTCAGAGAAGAAGGTGTATATGTGCAGGCAAGTTGCATACTGGTTACTTTCTTTAAATGGAATTTACATCTTACGTTTAAAAATAACATTAGCTAAAAATACAAGAACAAACAACCAATTATCTGAAATAGTTCAACTATAGGGCTATAACTAAAAAATCTTCTAAAAATTTAATTTAATTGCAATTTGTTTAATTTTTAGTTAAATTTGTTCTTATTATCTATATATAAATAGACATAATGTGTGTGTGTGTGTGTGTGTGTGTGTGTGTGTGTGTGTGTGTGTGTGTGTGTGTGTGTGTGTGTGTGTGTGTGTGTGTGTGTGTGTGTGTGTGTGTGTGTGTGTGTGTGTGTGTGTGTGTGTGTGTGTGTGTGTGTGTGTGTGTGTGTGTGTGTGTGTGTGTGTGTCTGTGTCTGTGTCTGTGTCTGTGTCTGTGTCTGTGTCTGTGTCTGTGTCTGTGTCTGTGTCTGTGTCTGTGTCTGTGTCTGTGTCTGTGTCTGTGTCTGTGTCTGTGTCTGTGTCTGTGTCTGTGTCTGTGTCTGTGTCTGTGTCTGTGTCTGTGTCTGTGTCTGTGTCTGTGTCTGTGTCTGTGTCTGTGTCTGTGTCTGTGTCTGTGTCTGTGTCTGTGTCTGTGTCTGTGTCTGTGTCTGTGTCTGTGTCTGTGTCTGTGTCTGTGTCTGTGTCTGTGTCTGTGTCTGTGTCTGTGTCTGTGTCTGTGTCTGTGTCTGTGTCTGTGTCTGTGTCTGTGTCTGTGTCTGTGTCTGTGTCTGTGTCTGTGTCTGTGTCTGTGTCTGTGTCTGTGTCTGTGTCTGTGTCTGTGTCTGTGTCTGTGTCTGTGTCTGTGTCTGTGTGTGTGTCTGTGTGTGTGTCTGTGTCTGTGTCTGTGTCTGTGTCTGTGTCTGTGTCTGTGTCTGTGTCTGTGTCTGTGTCTGTGTGTGTGTGTGTGTCTGTGTCTGTGTGTGTGTGTGTGTGTGTGTGTGTGTGTGTGTGTGTGTGTGTGTGTGTGTGTGTGTGTGTGTGTGTGTGTGTGTGTGTCTGTGTGTCTGTGTGTTCCCTATCTCTTCCCTAACCACCCAACGGATTAGGGTGAATGAGGTATTGTTGGAAAGCTTATACCCCAGGAAATGTCGTAAGGGGGTTGAAATTTTCAAACAACTTACATACATTTTTATACTGGACAACGCGTTTTCACCACAAGGGGGACCCTATGGATTTTGGAACTTAAAAAATTTTTTGTCTAGGAATTGGCTCAAACTTATTGGAAAGAGAGTAATTAGGCAACGTAAAGCCAGAATATCATTTTTTTAAACACACAGTGTCATCTTTATACTGGACAACGTTTTTTCACTAAAGAAGGGAATGACCTTGCTCCCCAACCACACAGGGTATTATGCTAAATGAGATATCATTGCAAAGCTTACAGTCCGGGGAATCTCATAAAAAGGGTAAATAATTTTGAAAAATTTTTCATGGGCTTCTTTAGCCTTTGCATGGTTTGTGCGCAGCATGAGTAATAAATCTTAACTTGTAAATTGTTTTGACCAAATGGTTTTACTTCAAGTGCATTCTTGTAATGTTCTTTTTGTTCGTTTAATATGCTATTTTTCCGTGCTAATGGGTTGTTTAAGATAAATGTATAATATTTTGTTCGAACTTACAATTTTATTCGACAAAAAACCAATCTTTTACAACCAGTGACAAACAGTTTTAATGCGACAGTGACAGAATAGAAATAATGACCATTATTATGGTTTGGTCATTAAAAGCTTGGATAACACATATTCACAAAAGGAGAAAACCTATGGACTTTGGGAACTGAAATTTTTTTGTTTAATTTTTTTGTTTAGCTCAAACTCATTAATAACAGTAATTAACCAATGTAAAACCAGAATATCATGTTTTTGTGGTAAGATTAACATGGACATCTTAATACTGGACAAAGTTTTTTCACTAAAAAGGGAAACGACTTTCCTCCCCAACAATTGGGCTAAATAAGATATCATTGCAAAGCTAACAGGCTAGGGAATGTCATAAAGGTTTTGAAATTGAAATTTCAAAAAAAATTGCATGGACAGCCTAAGGCTGGACAACGCATTTGCGCAAAACGGGGGCACTATGGACATTGGAAGTTGAGAAATTTTTTGTCGTTGAATTGGCTTAAACTTATTAGCTAAAGTAATTAGTCAATAAAAAGCCAGAATATTATGTTTTTTAGAAAGATGAACATGGACATCTTTATACTGGATAACGCATTTTTCACCAAAAGGAGGATAGACCCTTCTATCCAACCGCTGAACAAATTAGGTTAAATGAGGTATCATGGCAAAGCTTACAATTTAGGGAATGTCATAAAAGGGTTAAATGTTTAAAAAAATAACATGGACATTTTTACTCTGGACAACACGTTTTCATCGGAGAAGGCCCTGTAAATTTTAAAAGTTAAGTTTTTTCTTCTGCTAATTGTTTCTATTGCCATTGCTATTTATTACCAAAAAATTTATCACCAATAGTAAATGGAAAGTCAGTGTATAATTTTTTTTTGGAAAACTCAACATGAACATATTTATGATTTACAACGAATTTTTTTTTAAAGTTGGGATTAACTTCCTCCTAAACTACAAAAAGGATCGAGCTAAATAAGATATCATTGGAAAGCTTACAGTTCTGAAAATTTTATAAGAGGGTTTAAAATTTTTAAATAACGTGGACATCTGTATGCTGGAAAAAGCATTTTTAGCAAAAAGACGGAAGGGGTCATCCTTGCTAACTACTGAACAAAGTGAGTTAAATGAGATATCATTGTAAAGCTTACGAATTATCATATAAGGATTGAATTTCAAAAAATTAGCAAATGAATCCGAGAAATACAGATATATTTATTTGTCAGCCGTAGGGCTGACACGGGCTACTTGTTAACTTTAAAAAATTATTGGAATTGTTTCTTGTTTAGCACCATATATTTTTGTAATTGATTAAAATAAAATAATAAAATAAAAATTTTTACAAAAACAAAATGCTAAAAGCAAAATACATAATAATTAATTAATCAACTAGCCTTGAAAAATGCTCTAAGAATGGAGCAGGAAAAATGGGCTATTTCTCCCCGGGCGTGTGTTTAGACAGAAAAATGTGGACTAGTCTGAGATAGACATTATTTACAGCATAAGAAATTTGTATTTGATTTGGCCAGCTGCCGCAGAATAAAAATTTCTACCATATAATAATAATATATTCATACGTTGAACTAATTACACAGCACTGTTGCATTTTCTTAGTCTGATGAAATGACAATTGAAAAAATCATACTCACAGCAATCTTTGACAAGCGCAAAATCGTCACTTTTTTAATTAGAAGGTTATAGTTGTATGTGTAAGAAGTAGGGTAACTGACTTAATTTCGGCCACGCCTTAATTTCGGCCACCAATTTAGGGTGTTAGAAAATTGCTTTATTTTTTAAACACAAAAGAACTAGCACAAAAGTAACTGGATTAATGTTGAATAAAGTGTTTTTGAAAAGTTTTTGTTTTTTTTTTTTTCTACTTTCCAGACTTTCTTCAAAGAAAAGTTTTTTGATTATCTTCTTCTTTGCTTCGGCGTGTCTCAGCATCATCATAACAAAAGAAACATACACCACAAAAACCTCCTTCTAACCTCAACGGATTTTCATGCTTTGATATTTTCTTCAATTTGCATCCGTTCCTAACTCGCACTCTATAATCCTCCGTTCCTTCCGCCCCGTTTAAGTAAGAGACGCCCCTTCCTTCTCTTTCTTTCCGCATACTCCTACCTAAAATTTTTTTCCTGTTCTGGCTTGCTTTGGTTTTCTTTCCCAAAAAAAAACAAAACAAAAAAGACAACAAATCCACTTCTTTTTTTTTGACTACACATAATTCTTTCTCTATAATTCAAACGCGAAAAACAAAAAAATATACAGACCAACAACAACAGTAAGTGGAACCTCTACAACCTTAATTCTTTTCTTCCTTAGGGTTGCCGCAGCTCGCGAGGGACGAAACACGCACTCGCCCCCCCGCCACAACAAGACCCCCTTCCTACTACCAACAACAAACAACACCGCAAGAAAAATTCTTTTTACCCAAGCCCGCTCGCAAAAACAACAAAAAACACAAACAAAAAAAAAAAAAAAGGCCGCGAAAACGAACTAACTATAATTTTGAAAAAGTGGCGATTTCGCTCTTGTTAAGGTTTTTTGTAAGTATGATTTTTTCAATTGTCATTTCATCAGACTAAAAAAAATGCAACAGTGCTGTGTTATTAGTTCAACGTATAAATAAATTATTATTATATGGTAGAAATTTTTATTCAGTGGGCAGCTGGCCAAATCAAATACAAATTTCTTATGCTGTAAATAATGTCCATCTTAGACTATTCCACATCTTCTCAGACTAGTCCACATCACACGTCAGGGATGAAATCGTTCGTTTTTCCTGCTCTATTCTTAGAGCACTTTTCAAGGCTAGTCTACCCCTTTTTTTAAATCAAATTAAATAAGTGAAGTAACCTAATAAAGTGTAGTATTAGCTGCTCATTGACAAATGTTTATAATCAATCCGTTGCCAAGATATAATTTTTAACGGTTTTAATATTATCAATAGAAAGCCTGTTTTTCGTAAACATTATGTGAAAAACTTTGCCGACATTCTTCATTCTTTATTTATGGTTGATAAATTGAATTTTTAAATTAAATATAAAAAAGTTAGAGTCTTAGCTATGCAATAATATAAATTTCTAATAGTGGTCGATTATTAATACGAATTTAATATTATGTTGTCAACAATTTAAATTTTGAATTTTGACACTGAAAAATGTGGCTCTTAAAAAAAATTATTGAGCGATTTTGTACCCTTTCCAAAGAGCTCATGTTTATTTTTGATCAATCAGTAACAACGGAAGAATATTGGTTTTAAGATATAAGCGTTTGAAAAAAAAAATTAATCATAAAGGGAACAGGGACACGAATTACAAAATTTATCCAAGTGCTCTAATTATAGTTTGCGCGGTGCCATGGGGCTTAATCGTCGTTTGGCGCTCCCGTGCCACCGATAATTTAATTATTTGTTTTTAAAATAAAAAATTGAAGAAGATGAAAGTTTATTAAAAAAATTACGTACATTCTCTTATTATAGTTGGAGCGGTGGATTGGGGCTAAATCGTCGCATCCGCAAGGATTGCAATTATATTTTTGAAATAAAAAAATAAAAATGGAAGAAGAAGATGAACATGAATTACAAAATTTACCCACGTTCTTTAATTATAGTTGACGCAGTGCCGTGGGGCTACATTGCTGTGTGGCGCTCCCGCACCACTAATGATTGCAATTATTTTTTAAAATAAAGAATCAGCAGAAAAAGAAGATGAACATGAATTACAAATTTTATTTTATCAACGTTCTCTGATTATAGTTGGGGCGGTACCGCGGGGTTAAATCGCCATGACCAGTGAACAAATATCAATTTTAAGATATGAGCGTTAGAATAATAGTGATAAAAATAAGTAGAAGAAAATGAACATTAATTACAAAATTTTGCCAACGTTGGTTAATTATAGTTGGCCCTGTTGGCTAAACTGGTAGTTGGCTAAACTGCCGCGTGGCTTCCCGCGCCGCCGATAATTGCAATTATTATTATTACTATTATTTTTTTGATATAAAACTTTAAATTAATTTTTTTCATCAGTAAATCAAAAATTAATAAAAAATATTTCATTGTTTTCACCGTTTTCCGCGCGGTTGAAGTAGATGGCGCTGTGCGGTTTCCGCCACCAATAGGAAAGAAGCACAACCGTCTGCTTTTATTGTGCAGTTTCTATGAGAAGCTGTCTGCTGTCCGTTTTGTACAATCCTTATTGTTGCCAAAAGGCTGTTATTGTGCGCTTAGAAGTTTTTATTTTGCTATTTTTTAATTTATTATTATTTTCATCAATAGATCAGTAACACGGACCTAAATCAAAAAAAGTCACTCCTAAAAAATTTGCGTAATTCCTTCTTCTTTCCAATGAGCCTATGTTTATTTTTGATCAATCAGTAACAAAGGAGGAATATCGATTTTAAGAATTGAGCGTTAGAATAATAATAATAAGAAGAAGAAGAAAAAGAAGAAGAAGAAGATGAACATGAATTTCAAAATTTACCCACGTTTTCCAATTATGGTTGGCGCGGCGCCGCGGGGCTAAATCGCCCCGTGGCGCTCCCGCGCCACCCATGAAAAAAGAAAAATGAGAACCAAAGTACACACACTATATTGGAAATCTTTCTATAGATCTTCACTTTGCATCCCTTAGCATTTTTTAATTTAAAAAATTAATTTAATACGTATGCATGTTTTTAGAATACCCAGACATATTATATTGTTTTTTTTCTGTTTCTCATTCTACTTTTTGAAATTTATTAATCTATTAAATGTTTTTTTTCTTTAAATACAGCGTAATTTATTATTTCAAGTCAATGTTTGCAAAATTTATGCAAAAAATTTTGCTTGTTTTACTGTTATTTGCTTTCTGGCGAACTTTGATGGTTATATTCTTTTATTAAAAAGCAATTTTAGGTTGACGATGCTTCAGTTTTGTTGTCCGGAATGCCAAAGGCGTTTAATCGGTTTCTTAGTCTACTGGACTTGGAGAGCATCGAATTGGGTGGTGCCATTTCCTTCAATCCCAACAATAGTTCAATGTACTCCGGATGTCTATCAAGTAATTTATTTTTAATGCATAGTTTCAATTCTGCAACACTTTTTGTGATTTTTAGTATAAATTGAATAACAACATTTTAAGGAGTAACTGCGTTCTTTAAATAGTTTTTTAAAGTTCGTTGAACCAAAGTTTTATACAACTAGGTTTGTGTCCATTTCATTGCATTTCCTTTCGTGTGCATTTCTTATGTCGCTCGAAAAAACTTTTAAATCTAAGCAACTAAACAAAATTTTGTTTAAATTATCACAGATTCACACAAATTTGCTTTTTTTGCTCTGAATTTTAGTACTACATTTTTTGAGAAATTTTTTTAATTTATTTTTTTACTATTGTTTTTAACTTATATAAGAAACCATTAAAAGTCAGTTATAACCATATTCTCACAAATTAAGTTAGGATTTTTAGTTTTTCTACAAAAAGTGTTTTGATACCGGATATGAAATGGGGTTTTATATAAATAGGGTATTTATTTTAGATAGATTTTTTTAGAACTGTTTGTAGTTTTTATGCTAAACAAAAATCCAAAATCATAAACTATCAAAAAATAGTACTTCTAATGATTTTTTCTAGATGCTGTCATTGACTACAAGCTGGAAGGTTACGTTTTCAGTCCTATTGAATATTATGGATCGGCGGACAGCAAGTACAGAGAATACGTTAGTACCTTCCCCCAGGACTCCTACCTTACCAAAGGTGCCTGCGCATCCAAACCGATTCCAGAAGAAAAAGTTATCATACCAGCAACTTTCGCCCCTTGGAACCCTCAGGTGGAAAATAAACCCTACATATCACCTGAAACCAACAAAAAGGAGGATGAAGGTGGCAGCGGAATCGGTATGATATATTTAATGAAGAAGCAATGTAATTTTGCATGATTTAAGGTAGAACACCACAGTTATGACGATTTTTACTAAAAGTTAGATATCAACTTAGATATTAATTTTTGTCTGACAAAAGTATAGTGCGATCGAAAGCTCAGATTATGATGTATCTAACGGTAATAATTTCATCGTTTACCGGTTGTTTTATTTCGAGGTATGGTTCGATGAATTTACAGCTCAAGAAACAGTTTTTGGCCATTAAAAAATTTGAATCACTCAGATTTTGCTGCAGTTTTATAGAAAGTTAACAAAAAATAGGGGGCATCTTTTAGATGTGGTTTGGAATCAAACGTATTTCAAAATTTTAAGAAAATTAAAAAAATCGATGTTTTTAAAAGAAAAATCAAATAAAAAAAACCTGAATTAGTTTTATAATCAAATACAATTAAAAGTATTGATTAGACTTGTGTCTAACTATTTCGAAACTTCCATTAAAATCTGAGTGAATCAATTTTTTTAATTTTCATTTAAAGTTTTTTGATTTTACGCCGAGAAACTTTATTTTCAAACGTTTGTTTAAAACCAGCTTTTAAGGAAGGACCCTCAGATGGGCCAATAGCTTAGCGGTTAGAGCGTCGGACTCAGATTCTCGGACCCGCAGGTTCAAGTCTCCCTCAGGGAATATTTTTAACGTCGAAATTTTTTTTTAAATTTTTTACTTAAAAAAAGTGTTCATTATTCACGAAAACTTTTAGGGTTGCCTTGAAAGTCATAATTTAAATGAATGTTAGTTTGACGCATGGTGTGAAGTCAAATAATAGGTGTAGAATCTTTATTACCAACGTTTCGATCTTTAACAGATCATCGTCAGGGACTAAATTAGTAACAACTGTGAAAACAATGAAATAATTACAAAAAACGCGCAGTATTAAAAACAAATTAAAATGTGTAAAAAACAATAGGTTCAAAGCTACAAAAACAAATTAAACTAAATAAAAATTAAATAGGTTATAAAGCGTATTTTTCAAGTAAAAGCATATTTACTTGAAAAATACGCTTTATGACCTATTTAATTTTTATTTATTTAGTTTAATTTGTTTTTGTAGCTTTAAACCTATTGTATTTTACACATTTTAATTTGTTTTTAATACTGCGCGTTTTTTGTAATTATTTCATTGTTTTCACAGTTGTTACTAATTTAGACCCTGACGATGATCTGTTAAAGATCGAAACGTTGGTAATAAAGATTCTACACCTATTTTTTGCCTTCACACCATGCCTCAAACTAACATTCATTTAAATTATGTTCATTATTCAAGATACGCTAAAGGAAAAAATGAAAAAAAAAATTTTTGGTAATGAATTTTGTAATGTATTGTATTTTTGACATGTATTTTATTGGTGTCATTTTTTATGATGGTGGAAGATAACAATTTGTTTAAGAAAAATGAATGTCAAAAATCAAATCAGCAGGTCAAATTACGTTAGTAAAAGTTAATTAGAAAAGATCAGCCGTCAAAATCAAACTGTGGTGTTCTAGCTTAAAGTAAAAAATCTCAAATTTAAATAAGCCAGTTTTATGAATTATTTGCGGTGGGTGTGTCTTCATAGCTCATTCAGACACCAATATGTTGATACAACATGATTAGACGATTGCTAAATTAATCATTGTTAAAACGTCAATAACTAACATTTTGTAAGTGTGATTCTAAAACGCGGGAGTGTCACTTGGTTAAAAAAATGTTACGACAAAATCCAAACATATTTTCGTGATTATAGAAAACCTTTTTTTTTCGAAATTAAGTTGGTTTTAGTTGTAAAGATGTGAGCGATAATATGAGCTCTGTTTATAAAAGTTCAAAATTTCTAAAAACCTAATTTTCTTTGATTGCCTTTTTTATATTAATTTATTAACTTGTGGCTTCACATATCCAAAGGAGGCGGCGCCAGGTATGTGTCACACACTTTTCCGCCAAAAGAAACTGATGCCGCTCTCTAATACACAATAATATCAGAGATTACACAGATAATAAGATTACTGACAACAAAGGCAAATACACAAATATCCAGAAAGTTCACAAAATACAAGATCAGTTTACTACATTACACCGTCAAATATAATACAAAATCAATTCACACAGCACTTAACCAGCCCACTTTGCAGCGCGATACAAACTTGGTAGTGTGTAATGGCTCACTAATATTACGTCTACAACTAGGACGCCAAATAAATTGAGGTTTTGACAAAAAAAAACGATTTGGTATTTAGCTTTCTGACTGAAAAATAGGCTACACAAGATTGGAACTTTCAATCTTTAGCCCCAGTACTTAATTGACTGCGTGCTATAATGCACTTTCACACACTGACTTTACTTTACAACTGACATTTATGGGGCGGTTTATTTTTCAAACATCAACACAACGGGAGTTGTCAAAATATCATTCAATTTTACCAATTTTATTTTCTAGGAAAAATTAACCTACTAATTTAAGAATTGCCAAAAATTAATAAAATTTTAAACTTAAGGCTTTGACTACAGTATATACCAACGCTTTTTTTTTACCAATTATTATTAACATTCGTCTATTTCTATATTACTAACTGTAAATTGTTGTTTTCATTTATTTATGCTACTCGTCCGTTAATAAGTAAGCAAGAATCAATTTTTATTTAGTTTCAATTACATAATGTTTTTAAGTTGTGTTCTAAAATACATGTTTGATGTAATCAAACATCATACAGTAGCAGTACATAACTAATTAACATGTATTTTTGGTAAAAAATTTTAAAATATTTTTGGGTTTGTTATAGGCATTGCTATCGGAATTGCAGTTTTCCTCATTGTCGTCATTATTTTGGCACTCGCATTTATATACTATGTGAAATGTGTAAAAAACAAGAAAAACGCAGCCGCATCAAAACCGTATCGACATGAAAATGACGATATTGAAGAAGGTAATGCCAGTCCTGCATTTTTGTTCATATTTTTGTATATTTGTAGCTATGATTTTAATTTTTCAATTGAAGTGAAAATTTTGTTTAATATACGCTGTATATATGTCAGTCTATAAGCATTTAGGACTACAAAAAGAAAAGATATCTGATCCTAATGCTCATCCAGAAGAAAAAATACCACTTCAAAATCTAAACCTCGCAGAAAATGGTTCAAGTCAACAGCCAACCGGTATGTTCAAAAATGGTTTATAGCAAGTTGAACAACTTTAAACGAAAAAGATTGGTTTCCTAAGATAAAATACAGATAAAATTTTATAATAAATTTTGTAATTCTGCTTCTTGAAAAGCAAATAAAAAAAATGAAATTTAGCTTTTGTACTATTTAAGATTATGAAAAACGTTCGGAAGTAAATACAGTATTAGACAAAAAATAGTACAATGTAATATTATAGAAAGATGAAAAATGCAATCAAAAGTAACAAGTTACTACAAGTTTGACAAAAGTCCTTACAAGTTTGACGTTAAAAAAAATTATTTAAGGACTTCCATACGGCCCTCTTCCTACTCATGTGGAACTTCCAGAGGCAACAGAAGCTATGGATAAAGGAGATGATCCTAGAATATCTAGGATTGAAGCTGAACAAAAGCACCCAGCGCAAGCTGTAAGTCTTTAGTAAGTCTTCGGTATTTATTTATTTATTTATTTTTTAAACTCTTTGGGCTTCACATTTTGCATCATAACAAATGCATGCTTGAATAAGACTGTACTTATTTAATAAACCTTAAATTACATAGGAGTTTTTTAGTTTGTACCTTTGATAAAATAAATCATATAGGCCAAAACAATTTTTTTGAAATCAAAACATTGGTTTAGCATTTTTTAGTGGTTTTGTAATTTGATTTCAGCTTGTTACATGTTTGGAACTTTTACAGCTAGAGGTTTTAATGAGGTTATAATTTTTCATTATAAAAATAACTTTGGTCTATGTATTAGGAGTGCATGAAACTGTTAGTCGTTAGTCGTTGGCTCCATGCTTATTGCATTTGCTTGCAATTTAACTTTAAATAAACAATTTTATGTGTTCTTATGCCGGAAGAATTAACAGTCAGCACAATGTTTCAGCAAAGTTAGTTTCACTAAATAAATGAACTAAAACTAAACTGGAACTGATTTATATTTTTTCATATAAAACTAATTTAATTCAACCTATGTAATAGCTCAATTTGTGTGGTCTATTTAAAAATAATTCAAAATACGTCTTAAAAAAATAATTTGTACAAAAATATTTTAGATTCCGCATTCTTACAGAAAGCACCTACGTTCTGAGAAAAAACCCAAAGTACCACCCATAGCGCGGTGCAGTGAATTTATGCAAGACCTTGAGGAAACGTGATTTTGCTTTCTAACAATGAATTTGCTAATACGCTTGCGTTTGTTACTTTAACTAAGTTATTTAAATCATTAATAATTATCGATTCAAGCCTGGTTGACTAGGTTCATTAACAAAATTTTTCCCACAAAAATGAGAAAAAATCACAAACATACCCTTCAAGGCAAACTTTTTTAGCTATATAAAATAAAATACATTCATTGATTTACATTGCATCATTTGATTAGATGCGTTACAAAAACCATGCTTATTTTCGCAGGAATAGCAATTTAAAACAAATATTATCTTAATTTTATTCAGAGAGGGCCTTGCCCGGTTTAGATAGTTTGTCTGCTTATAAATAAATAATTCATTTTATCTTACAAAGAGTAAGAGAATTAAGCTTAGCTAAAAAAATAAATAAAAATGTATGGAGCCAAACAGAACGAGGTACTGCTAACCCGTTTGTTGGTATAGACAAGGAAGACAACTAGTCAACAAGTCAGACAGCTAGACAGAAAGACAACTAGTCTAAATGCGTGCGGGTTTCCTTAGACTAACCGGCTACATACAAATAGCTACTTACAAACAACACACAATTGCACAAATTAATGAAGATTTCTTAGAACTTTTAGAAAACGAACACGAAGCAAAAGATTTGCTAATATTCTATCAGTTTACAACTGAAAAATTTTTGTTAGTAAAAATATACTTTATTAACTGCTTAAATTTAAAATTAAACACTGCATTTAAACAATGATTAATTAAATGATGAATAACTTAAACTAGTGATTAGATCTCATAAATGCAGACTCAACCAGGTTTGAATCTAATAAACTGTTGGCAATAACTTAGAAAGGTCTGAATTTGTAAGAACTATACAATACAGAGAAACTCAAAATTAGATTTATGAATTAAATAAAGGTATGAAAAAAATAAAATGACATAAAATGTACGGTTTCCCACTACCATCGTCAAATAAACATAAAAAGTTTACTCTAAGCTTAAAAAACTACGTTTTCTTGATTTAAAAAAAAATTTAAACTAAGAAAAGCTTATGCTTAACTATAATGTATTACACCACAATAGATTCCTTGGTTTAAAAACGGATAGCTTTTTGCAGATGTGTTTTTAAAAAGCCGGGTATACTTATTTATGTACAAAAAAGTTTTTGAAGTTTGTTATGTTTAATGTGCTATGTTGTCCTCCGACAGTTATGTCATCCTATGTGTATTGTTTATTGCAAAATAAGAAATAATGGACCTACCTAGCATACCAAAATTTGGGTTGGCGGTTCCACGACGAAACAAATTTCCTCTCAAATTAAATGCATTTTTTGTATTATGTTTTAAACTGGGAATTCTATATACAAATAAAACATCTACCTGAAAAATTTTAGTTGCCTTTTTATATTTAATTAAGCATCACAAAATGTTTTTTTCTGATTAACCAAAAAGTTTACATATGAGAAACCTTAGTTACGCTTAATATAACTCTAAATAATGGTCAAAAATTAACAAAAGTACTCGAAATTGTTTTTATATAGTTGTTCAATTTTCGGTTTCCAAAAAAATTTGGTAAAAATCATTGGTTTCATAACGAATTCTGATTTCGCGGAGGGACCGCGGACCCAAATTTTTGTAATGCTACGTAGGTCATTAACTAATCTTATTTTTAGTCTTGCTGACTGGGGTTGAGTATTCAAAGCAAAAAATATTGCAATTACAGTAAGATAGTTTTTAGTTTTAAAATAAAAGCTTTAAACAAAATATCAAATTTTGTTATTACTTTCATAATTAAATTGAAAATTTTTATAATCATTTTATTATATGTATTAAAAAATACCGTACAAATTTTTCTAGTTGTTTAGAACCTTGAAATGGACTAACACGTAAATAGTGTTTATAAACATTGATCCTAAGATCAGCTTTTGATATCTTCTTTCTTTAATTTTAATCCTTTTTTCTATGTATTGCATTACAATAATCTAAAGTTAGAAGGATTGATTTAGGTGGGCGGAGGCATAATTCAGTTTGGTATTAAATTAGCTTTAAAAAGTTTAAGTATGCCTATATGCCAGAGACACTTAAGTTGAATTAAAAAAGACATTACAAATTTTTATCTAAAGTGGCACTGTTTAAAAAAATTTTACTGTGTTTTGATGAATATTTCTAACGTACTATTATTATGTAATTTAATGATGAATTTTTGTAATACTTTTATGAAAAATTTCACAACGGTTTGATACAGATTAATCGCTACCTTTTATAACAAGGCCTGATTAGTATAATAAGGCTAAAAATTGATTATAGTTTACAAAATTTCCCAGATTTTGAAGGTACATAGGACGGCGGCAAGGCTTATTCGAATATTGTAAAGCGGGACTCTGTTTCAGAGTGCCAGAAACAGCGAACTATCCAACGCCAGTTATCACACCTGCAAAACTCCGGAGGACTTTTTCCCCCCGCCCCCCACACAACAAGAATTGGAGGAGATATTCTCGCCGTGGTCGGACCCGGAAATTGACAACTTCCGATTTTCAGAGAGACTGCCGCCAGCCAGATCTTCCGGTAGAAATACCAACAGATCTGCGGCAGATTTCGCCACTAAGAAAACTAACGATCGCAAAGACTCGGAAAATAGATCCGCGACAGACTACATTCCCGCTTCTCCGCTGCTCAGGCAGGGCAGTATTCCCAGAAAGCCAAAGCCGGTGCCTCCTCCTCGGTTGTAATTCTGCTGTAACAATTTGTGCGCGATTTTTTAAAGTTATAAACTGCATTTGTATGAGAGTAAAAGTTTATCATTTTAAAAATTTTTTAGACTTCACAAATATGTGACATTAAAACAAGTTTTTTTTTAAATGGTTTATTTTAAAATATTTTAGGCATTGATTTATCAATAAAATGTTCTTAAAATTAAAAGTTAAAAAATTTTGTTCCAAAATATTTTTACAAAGAGAGAGCCCACCTTTTTGGCGATAGTTAGTACATATAAACTACGGGTAGTATTTGGTCAATATGGTCTATTTTCTTATCATTTTTGAGTCTTGTAGAAACCTTTTAGGTTTTAGTCGCCATTTAGATAATAAAAAACAAAAATCTGTATCTAAAGCCAACAAATCTTGAATTTTAAAACGTTATATTTTTTGAATTGCGAGCTAGATTTATTAAAAAAAGTCATATATGTGTGTAGTTTATACTTTTTTCATTCAGCTAAAACCAAAATTGTTTACTTATGATTTCACCACTAATAAACTAAATACACTAAAAAAAATTTTAAAATAATGACTCTTTTGCCTGGGCTGGGCCTTTAGAAAGGAACTTTGGTTTTAAAAATTGTTTCTGAAAATGTCGTAACTTAAATTTATCCGCGCTCTAGACCCTGTTGGCGACCGCAGCAAATCTTTTTAAACAAATATTTTGCAAGATAAATGCATTTTAAAAGTAATTAATTTAATTTGATTTGATTTAAAATAAAAAATGATATAAATTCCGCGTTGAATTTTGCATATATTATATTGAAATATGTAAAATTCGCTCATGTAACATATTAGGTAACTATAATTGTCTCTTTGACGATTAAATGACACAACTCATTTTACATTAGATCGGCAGTAGTGATGTTGTTAAAAACAAAAAACAACCGTTTGTCTATAACTAAAAGTTTAAGCATCACACAGATGTAATTTATTTATAGATAAGCAACTCTATTATGGAGTTATTATATAACGTTTTAAATTTTTTGTTTTGTCGCCAGTAGGCATAATTTTGTACCGCCTGCAGATTCTTACTTTCTTTGAAAATTAACCTTAAACCGTTGCAATACTACCAAGCAGACAGGTTGTGATAATGGGCTGGTTCATGTTTTATTTCTGTTCAATCTTGCATTTAGTTTTATTATATTGTTTTATATTAATACGAGTATTTGTTTGATCACTTTCTTTAGTCTGTTAAATAGAAAACAGAAAAATTAATAATAAAAATATCAGTTGACTTATTATGTTAGGTGTTTTTATTTATTGGCGACAAAAAGTCGCTTTTTGTATGAAAATATTTTCTAATTACGCGTATTTAAATGTAAAAATAAATTTTGCAAGGTATATAATAAAATTATGCGTAAATAATATTTGTAAAGTATATTAAAAATATACTTGAGTTTGGTTTTAAACTTTTAATATTGTTTTTGTTTGTTTACTAATAGTGTAACTTATTTCGATAATGCTAGTCGTTTGTGGATTTTATTAGAATGTTTGTTTTTATTTAAAGTATTTGCGATGTTTTTATTGTTGTTTATTTTTTAATTATGTGCCATTATGTAGCTTTAATAGAACGTTAACAGTTTAAATTATGTGTGAGAGGTAAATCTAAATGTTGTGTGTAAAAACGAATAGGTTTGTTATGCTGCGACTTTTTAATTCTTAGCTTTGAAAGACACAACATTATTTCACTGACAAATATCCTAAATATGCCAAGACACATCAAATCGACAATTAATAATAAAATTATTTACCAAAGATTTTTTGTATAGAAAGGCCTACATAGTTACACATTTAATTTTAAATTAGGTTTTTTAAAAAAATATTAAATGAACGGAAGGGCCGCTTCCCTCCTCCCCCCCAAAAAAAAAAAAAAACAAAGCCAGTAAAATCAGAATGTATGTTTTGCTGCAAACAACTTTTTAATCCTCTCTGTTTTGATTGCCACTTCAAATGCAAAACCCTATCATCCCACCAAATCTGAAATGATTGCATACAATTGGATACGTAAATAAACCGTTTTAAAATATACTGGTTGTCAATTGTAAATTTTTTAAATGTTGCTTATAATAAAATACACCCAAAAAATTATGCATACCATTTAATTTCCTCAGCTTGGTTTTTTGCACCAAGTGATGGTATTCATTCACTACTTTTTAGAATTCGACCAAGTTAAAACATAAGCTTTTGGTGTATTTCACAAACTTTCTCAAAATTCCATTCACTTTTATCGATTTCATGTGTGAGAGGTAAATCAAAATGTTGTGTGTAAAAACGAATAGTTTGTTATGCTGCGACTTTTTAATTCTTAGCTTTCAAAGACAAAATAACTCTCTGAACACGTAATAATTGATTAGCTATACTCACTAATAATTTTAAAAAAGAAGTGGTTTATTGTATCTAAAATAAAAAAAATTGTTTTTTTATTAAACTAAGAAATACAATAAACTAAAAAAAGTATCATAATTTATAATAAGTAAATATTATACAAATTATAATTTTTAGAAAAAAAACTTGTTAGAATAACACTTATTATTTCATACTATATTAAAATAAAATATATAAGACAAATTTTCTTGTCTTCCTAATATTTCCCTGTCCGTTTTGTTTCTAACAAAATTCAAAAAAAAATTACTTAAAAATGCAGCAAAGTTTTGTAAACAGACGGCTGACCGCTAACATTAAGGACCGTCTAGAATTTTTTTTTTAATTTTAGAGCTAAAAATTTTCTTACATATTATCAAACTATTTTGCAAATTAAAAGCTAATAATTATACAAAAATAAAGTAACTTACTTTAAGGTCTCTCCGTACAGTTTTCCTAAGTATGGAAAATCGCGATTTTTGGCATATGAGATCTTGCGAAATACAGAAATGTTTCCATAAAAAATTAATATGGGTGTTAAAAAGGCAGAAATACCACAATTATTAGTTATTATTATTAGTAGTAGTTGAAATAATTGATATTAAAAATTAAACTGCATGAAATTTTTTTAAAACCTTTATTACAATAAAGAAGAACTGTTACCCTTTTTCACGTACGTGAAAAGTAATAAAAATATTTTTGTATTTCTGGTTTAACAAACGATTTTCCATAAAAAATGGGGGTAATTTCTTCAAAATTGTGGCGAAACGTGGATTTAAGTTAATTTGATGAAATTTAAAACTCCAAATAGTATGTTTTTATTGAAATATATGATTTTTAAAATGCCATAATAGCTCTCGTGCTGTTAATCTGTTGTGTGCATATTTTAGATTTAATAAACGCCGTGGGTTTATAAACCTCTTTTTAGATCAGTTGACCCGATGGCTATTTGGTGCAGTTGGGTAGAGCACGTCTCTTACTGTTAAAAGCTTTGAGATCGAGGGATGGATTCCCACTGTAAACACATTTCATTGCAACATTTCTTATTTAATATTAATATTTATTTTAGATTTATTATAATTTTTTCAATGAATCAAAACAAAACAAAATATTTGTAAATATTTAAACCAAATTTGTTTCCTACTTTTTGCAGCTCATTCGAATTTTCGCCGTTGGGTTATTTTAAAATATTATAATGTCCTATAATTCCAATAAATAATAAAATACATTTTATGTAAGTAAAACAATAATTTTTGTTCTGTATTTCAACTGGTTTTTTTTATTGAACGCTGTGAAGTGAAAACTGTCCGGAGAAACCTTAAGCAACTACCAATGGTCATGTTTTTCGCACAGATATCATGCATCAAATTTCCTACGATTTAATGTTAAAAAAGCACCTGAGCTCCGAAAGTCTGCCGCTCAATTAAAAAAATTTAAACTTACTTTCTCTTTATTTTTTGTACCACAAGTTTATAATTGTTTGAAAATTTTTGACATAGTTGAAAAAGTTTGAATTTTCAAATAAATAGACAAGAATACTTGGAACTACTCTTCTTGCTATATTAAGGTTAAAATAAGGCAGAGCTTTGGATGTCTGTTAAAATAAGTGCATACTATTAATATATCATGTATTCAATTACTAATAAGGTTCCATTTCTTCGTACACCTTAGCCACCGCTATTACGTCTATATCCGGTTTCGTTTTGGTGTACAGGTCCGGAAAAGCTTTTTCCGCACCATATTTCTTTCTCACATTCTTGTACAAACTGAGGTCGAACATTTCCTCGAATTCAGATGGATCCATACAGTAGTCCGCGTAGAGAAAAGAGTATCCTCCAGATTCTCGTATAAACCTACAGCGAAAACAAGAAGCAAAGAGAGAGAAGCCAAAAGACCGATAAAAAACCCACCGCAACAACCGCCACGAACACAAAAAAACCACCCCCCAAACAAAACCAAAAACACACCAAACAAACATCCCCACCAAAAAACAAAACCCAAAAAAACCCACCAAAAACCCCAGCGCAAAACTAAATTACTGTTCATTAAAACTGTTTGTGATTAAAACAAACATTTAGATATTACATTGGTGATTCAAACTGCAGAGCTTTACTGGTGAGTACAATTGTATAGAGCTCATATTATCTCGTTTTTTAATCTAACTTATTTCATGAAGGTAAGTTTTGATTTGGAAAAATCTCTCTAAAAAAAGAAGATATTTTTCTGGGATTTAGATGAGCGCACAAACTGTCATAAGAATTTAAACTTTTCAAAATAATACAATTGAGTAAATAGTCAAAAAAAATGGGAAATTCGACAATTTAGCGATCCGGACTTTTCAAAAAAGTCAAGTAGCTTTGTTGGTAATGTTTTATTAACGGTGCAGTCCTGTACATTTTAGAACAAAACTCAAACCATCTTGGCATTTTTGACACCAACTTGATATTGTAAATTTTGATCAGTTTCTCATGGATTTCCAAAGAAGAAACTGTACTTTGCAATACAATGTTTTGAACTTAAATACTTTCAAAAAGTTTAATTGTGATCAAAGTTCTCACAATATTTCAGATTGGATCGATATCACTAAGTGTATTATAAAATTCACCACATTATTTAAAAAAGTAACCAGAATTTTAAAATTTTAGCAAGGCTCTTTTTACGGCTCGTTTATTTTGGGACCTTACTTTTCAACAAAAATGAAAATATATCTTTTTGGATAATTCTTTATGTTGTGAGTTCTTTAATGTAAGATTAACTGGGAAAAAATTGTGATTAAAAATGAATTAATTGCAGGACTCACTTTTAACCCTTTAAGCCGTTATAAAAGCGCGTATGAAACGCGGAATAGAGAAAGCGTCAATGGTGCTCAATACTTAATTGTAGCAACTCATTTAGCTTACTGGCCAGCTTTTCCCTTATACACACTAAAACACAAGACGCTATTGACATTCCGCGTCTGAGCTGCGATAGCAATGGAAGGGGTTAATTTAGGAAACAAACAGAAACACTTAGGACTGATTGACAAGTGACAACGCGTTCAACGCGCGGTAATACTCTTGGCGTTCCAAGAGATAACTCTTGTCGCTGAGTTGTAAACGCGTTGTCATTTGTCACCCCGGGGTGCCAAAGGCCAAAACCTACCCCAAAAATGACAGGGGAGGGGTTAGGTTCGGTTTTGCTTAGCTTAGATTTTGCTTAGGCTTAGATTTTGCTTAGGCTTAGCTTAGATTTTGCTTAGGCTAAGGTTTTGCTTAGGCTTAGCTTAGGTTTTGCTTAGCCTTAGGTTTTGCTTAGGCTAAGCTTAAATTTTGCTTGGGCTTAGGTTTCATTAGGTTTAGGTTTTAGGCTTGAGTTTTGCTGAGACTTAAGTTTTGCTAAGGCATAGCTTAAGCTTAGCTTAGGTTTTGCTTAGGCTTAGCTTAGATTTTGCTTAGGCTAAGGTTTTGCTTAGGCTTAGCTTAGGTTTTGCTTAGCCTTAGGTTTTGCTTAGGCTAAGCTTAAATTTTGCTTGGGCTTAGGTTTCATTAGGTTTAGGTTTTAGGCTTGAGTTTTGCTCAGACTTAAGTTTTGCTAAGGCATAGCTTAAGCTTAGCTTAGATTTTACTTAGGTTAAGCTTAGGTTTTGGTTAGGCTGAATTTAGTCGCTGATTTTCTTTACCGTTTTGGGGTAGGTTTTGGCCCTTGTCCTCGGAATAAACTAGACCTTACTTTTCCATAGCTCTCATTGCAGTGGCTGCGTTGTACTTTTCCTTTCTTTTAACTTTTCCTGGGACACCGTAAACTCCCAAATCGTAAAACAAACCGTAGTTTGTGCCGGGTGTAAATTGATCCGGTCTTGGACTCCTATAGTATTAGGTAGTCATATACATAGAAGATTTTTGGTCGTCTAGATAAACTCCCGCTATATAAAGATATATAAACTCTAGATAAAATGAAATTTTTTTTAATAAATTTAATTAAAATTACGCCTCGCTGTGACCTCCATCGCTACTTCTACAAAAAAATTCTGAGGTTTAATTTATTTCCGTTTCATTTTTAAAATTTCTTTATAAAATATTTTCGTTTTAAAAGTTCAAAAAATAAAAGTAAAACCATATATTGTCTAAACCGTAAAGTTTTTTACTAAACTATGAAATTTTTTTCCGTATTGATTTAAAAATTTTAAAACTTTACCCTTGCGAGTTTATATAATATAATTTCATTTTTAGTTCGGCGTTACAAACAGCTCAAAGTTATAGCAAAGGATTTTATAATAATATACAAAACAAACTTTTTTTAGTGCAAGTGCGCAGCTATAAACCTGTTGTTGCAAAAAATTGCACAAATTTTGTACGTTCAGCCTTTACATTTTTATTTGTTTCATTAAAAAGCAAATAATTTAGGTATCCAAAAAATAAATATAATAAAGCATTTGTCGGGGATGAGATTGTAGATTTATACAAAACTATATTTTAATTATTTTTCCATTTGATAATTTTCGTTCTCATTTTCAAATGAAATATTACCGTAGTTGCCCGCTTTCCTTTCCGTGATCGTATATTTTGCATGGGTATATGAGAAGTGGAAAGGTATCGAACAATTCTGTTGCCAAATTAATAGAGTTCTCCAAAACAGTCATCGGCAGAACGATGTCTTGAAACACCTATATAAGATATTATACAGACACATAAAAACACGTGCATTTAACCGGATTACTATTGCCTCTAATTTTACCTTAAAATGCTTGTAAATTATTTTATTAGAAAATTTGGCACTTTCTAAATAATTTTTAAAGTTTTTATCATTCTTTATATATTTACTTACAAATCAAAAATACTAACTTTGTTTTTTTTTACACTTTCATTTCTGCTAAAACATATTTGCAAATCTAAATTTATCCATATAAATAGTGAAACACAGTTTATACGGCACAAGTTCTATTTAATTTATATTTCTAAAAATATAATTTAAATTGATCAATAAAACTGATAAACGATAATTTTTGCAATAAATAACTTAGACGGCTGAAGATACAAAAAAGAAAACTTAAGCTTTTTAATCTTGGTAGGAAAATGTAACAGTTACGTTCTGTGGATGTTTAATAAATTCTGCGCCCAATATAAATGAGTGATAAAATAAAATCAATGGATGATGAGTTTACGTCAGTCAGTGAGATTTTGAGACGGGGCATTGCAAGTAAAAGTCCTGTATAGCTTTTTTTGGTCAAAAAATCTTAAAATAGCACAAACTGTTTCATTTGTTTTTGCGAGAAAAAAATCAGTTTATTAGACCTCAAGGTGAAAGTATTAAAGAAAAATACTTATCTGGTAAGCACACTTATTTGGTTACCTGTTTTGTAAATGTCATTTCCCTAATTCCTTGAGTTGTAGTAAACTTTAAAAACGCAGGTTTTGGAGGAAGAAGCCATCCAAACAATAACCTATCAATAGTTAAATTAAATACAATGGTTATGTACAATTACCAGTAAATTATGCTAATATAATAAAAATAATAGTTAAGTTTTGAATTAGGAAAACATTTAGTGATGATTCATTTCTGAAATTAAAATTGTTCCTTTGTATGAGGTCTACACGATTTTAATTTTTAATTTATTTTATATTTTCTGCATTTTTTAGGGCACATTTAAACGTAAATTAAATAATGTATTAAAAAATATAGATATTTTGTGTTTGTTTTCCTTATCTTTGTGCAAAAAGGAATGCATGCATGCTTATAAGAAAATTGCAAGTTAGCTCACATCTCACCTAAATAAAGGGTTATTTCCGAACGGAATCATTGCTTCAACCACCCAAAATATTGCGCGGTTGTGACGAAGAAGATATTCTTCTAACGGAATGTACTCCTCCCCTCCTTTGTGTAAAAACGATTCTGTGTGTTTATAAAACCAAGGTTTGTACCATTTTGTAATGTTGTTTATCTAAATTAAACGCAAGAAAGTCGGCTAAAATAGTAATATTCGCGTAGCATATATTGCTCAATAAATTTTAAGCCAAAAGAAGTGACAGAGGCCCTAAAAGACCTCCTAAAATATTTAAGAAAAATTTAACGAAATCACAGTAATTTCTATTTGCTTTATGGACTAACCTTGCATAACAAAATTATAGGTCGGCGGGCGGTTCCACCGTGAAATAAAAATAAAACAAAATTGCTCAGGTTTCCCAGCATAATATTATTATTTAATTCTTAAAAAACATAGACAACTAATATTTTTTTACTAAAAACCTTTTGTTTTTGGTCCGCAGTAGTGACGTCACTGAAATTACCAATCATCAGGACGGCGGAATCGGGTGAAAACAAGGTGGCTTCCAGATAATCCGGCATCCTCTCTGCGTCTTCCGCGCTTTTCGCTCCCGAAAGGGTGAGAATTTTATCACAGATTTCTTTCTGTCCGTGAACCTAAAACGGCAATAATATAATAATGAAATATATAGTTACACATATATAGTTATGGAACACAGCTAAAAACAAAGAATTTTTGCTTTAAACTATAGCAGTTTTATTAAAGTTAAACAGACAAAAATACAATATGATGAAAATAAACATTTTATTTTATCTGATGTCTTGAATTAAAGGGAGCGTTTAGGATCGCAGACGATTACAAATAAAGTTTTTACAAACAATACCTGCCTTGAAACACGTGGAGAATTATTTTTCCCAAAGGAAAAATCGATTTATAAGAAAATTATATCACTGCTGGCTAGCAATGTTTCTAACCCCAAGATCATGCTGCTGAGCTCCAGAAATTTTAAGAGTAGCTAATGCCGGAGCTTCCGAGCTTCTTAAATAAGTGAAAAAATTTTATTTTTAATAAGCTTAAGTGATTTTAACTGCATTTTAGAACTTTTTTTTAACGTTTTTAATAAGTTTGGATGACATTTGCTTTTTAAAATATAATATACCATATAAGATATTAGTAGTCTTTACTTATTTGGAAAATTAGCACAAATATAGAGCGCAGTTTAAAATGAGATTTGTAATAAGTTAAATTTATTTTTAATTTCTTTAATTGTGCCTGTCTGTAGTTACCTTAGCAATTTAGCCATATAATTAAAGTTTCAAATAAATTAAAGTTATTATAAATCTACGACAAAAAGAAAACAAATATTTTTTCGCTAAACTACAAACAATTAAATTTTCTTGACAGACAGATTCCTAGTTACTGAATATAAAAAACTTTTTTTGAATATTGCATAATTCAGGAAATCTTAGATAACAAAACATTTCATACATGCATGCTGGAATATAAGCTAAAACTGTATCAATTTTTGATAAACGCCCTATCAAAAAAGCATTGTTTTCACACAACTTTAGTCCTTTCAGAAAATTCAGTTTAATACCAAAAAGCATATTTGACCACTATTATTTTCAGACGATAACAATTAATTTATAATTTTTGTGGTCAGTATGCTTGTCAAATTACAAAATAATGTTTTTAAAAAATTTATTATCCAGCTAGTTACAATAAAATAAATCAAATTTAACTTTATTATAAATTAAACCTAAAACTGATCATATTAACCATATGTGATTTTTGAGAACCAAAAAAAATCATGGATCGAAAAGAGCACCGGTGTTTTTCAATGTTAAATTATTGCACAAGCTTTGCTATTACTCCTCCTCCCTTATACACAGAGCAGCCAGACTCCAAACACTACGCCTCTGAGCCGCCACAGCAATCGCAAATTGTAAACATGTTACCACCGCCAACACCCGTTGGGGAAATTTTTATAAAATTATGCAAGCTTCGGCTTCCAATTGAAATTACAATTGAATTAAATCATTATTTTAATTAATTTTGTACGTCAATGTATTTATGTTTGGGGTTCTCAACGGATGTATGCTTAGAGAATTCCCTTCCCACCCAGCTAGAGTAACGAAAACCTGAAACGAAATTATTCATTTTTAAATACCACCAGTTCGCACTTCTTTGTGCTGAGGACAGAACCGCTATTTCTTGTTTAAAAATACTCACTACAAAATTTTGTTACTTATATTATTTAAAAATTAGCTGGTTGCGAGATTTCATTCTATTGTTTTTAAAATCAATAATCTTGATAATTACCGGAACATATTCCAAATGAACAAATGGTTTAACTTGAATTATTTGAAGTTCCAACGATACCACAAATCCTAAAAATACGAAAATTAAAAACCAAATTATACCATCGACATCAAATCAAGAAATTATATTTCAAGTAGTTTTTAAATAATAAAGATTAATTCAATCAGGGTTAAAATAGCAGTGTGTTCAAGTAACCACTCTTTCTTCGAGAAAATATCACGTTCAGCAAAACATGTGACGCAACTAAATAATAATTGGTTACATAACCACTGGCAACTTATTTTTTAAATCTTTTCCAATTTCAGCCTTGGAAGGTTTTAGTTTTAGTTATGTTTTTTAATAACATTAGGTAATTCTTTTTTGTTTTTTAAGTCAAAATCGGTGTAACTCATTAGTGATATTTATGTCAATATTTTTTTTATTTTAAAACTTGTGCAGTACAATCGACAATGTTTTTTTTTTAATTTTTAATAACAAATTAATAAAACGTGTTAATTTTATCAATGAATCTCCAACGAGCCGTTTAAGTTAGAAACTAATATCGAACTTTATTACTGTTAGTGTGATTGTTTATTGGCGTAAGAACTATTATACATAATGTTATTATAAATACATAATACATATTATACATAATTATACGCGGTGATATTAGAGTTTTTGTAAAATAAACATATATATTCTAACTTAGCTTATTTTTTTTATCTATTTCAAAAGCTTAACAAACGAACAAATAAAGTGAGACAAACCTAAAGTTCCGTGAGACCAAGGAAGGGCCTTATACAGATCGGAATACTCATTGTCTCTTCTGGCTTCCACCACACCACCGTCCGCTAAGACAACTTCGTAAGATTCCACGGTTTCCTGATACAAACCAACCTAAAGCAATAAGTGAAAAAAATTTAAATGGCTCTATTTTTGACGCGGTTTCATAAAAAGAGCCTATTCCAATCCCCATACACCCAAAGAATTGATAAAATCTAATAGCAAAGTCTTTTTAATCAAAATAATTTGTAAGCTAAAATAGATATTTTTATAATGGGTTTAAACAAACTGTTTTGAAATATCACTGCAATATTAGTTCGATAATGTAAATTATTGTTTACAAAAGTGTGTCAATTGACCGAAGTCCCATAAGGAAGTCTGGTTGAAAACTGCTGAACCTACTATTGTTGAAATAAACATCATACGCTGTATGCCAACCGTGCTTATACAATTTATTTCTTATGTGACTTTGGTCGATTAAGTATTTTAAAAACACCATATCCTCCTAATTGCAATCTTATAGCAGAAAGCGGTAACCACGATACTAGTGAGACGTGGAACGTGATACATGGCTGTAACGATAAGGGACAATTGTGAATAACTCATTTTGCGATAAATATTTTTTGGCCTATATGTTGATATTCAGTGGTCACAAGACCCAGCAAAACCGTTTGAATGACGAGCGATTGTTATGATCCGGATGATAATTTTTTATTTTAATAAGAGAAACATAACTTTGTTAGCTGTTAAAATTAGCCCAAAAATACTTTTTACTGACCTTATGGGAGTATGTTGTCATACCCACTGCCAAAGCCAGACCACCGCAAGTAGCATCACCGATTTCCAGAGTAACAGCAAGTGTATAACCCTAAACAAAAATCTGTGCTTGCTTATATTTTTCACTTGACAAAAACCAAAGCGGTCAAACTCTCATATTTATTTTATTCTAAATTCCTTATAGTTAGTAGCTTTTTACATAAAATCTAATTTTTGCCCTGTTAACCGCATAATCAAAAAATACGGTTTGTTTTAATATACAACCAGGGCCGTAGCCAGGGGGGATTAATCCCCCCTCAAATTCTGGGAAGACAAAAAATTTTGTAAGGGTTTTTTTTTGGTTTTTTTAAAAAAATAATACAAAAAACTTTTTTTCCAAATCACTTTGCAATGTATTATAAAAGCTATCTAAAATGCATTATTTGAAGTGATTTAGGTTTATGAAAGCTTTTACTTATAAAAAAGTTATTATTTATATTTCAAAACATTAGTGCAGTGAGTTTAAAAATATTGTATTTTTATTTTGTATAAATATTTGCATAAAATTTTTAGAAAACGTTTGTTTTTTTTATAATTAAAATGGTAATAAAATACCTAAAACTATTTTATTTTATATTTTTATTTTGTTGTTGTATTTATTAAAAAAAAGAGAAAATAAATAAAGATTAGGTATTTAAATTTACGTTTCTTGGTGCCTTTTAAGAGCTTAAAATTAAAAAATTTCCCACCCTGGGGAGCATTCTGCCCCCCGGACCCCCTGACAAGGGACTCCGCCCCTTGCCCCCAATGGGGGGCTCCCACCCCCCAGACCCCCCTTGTGAGCACATATAAAGCACCTTTCCGAAAATCCTCCCATCAATTGAAATCCTGGCTACGGCCCTGACAACCATTTAGAAAGGGTTTGCGAAACATGAGCGATTCATATGGACAAGCAAAAAACTTTTTTTCTCGTTAGGTCCTCAAATTTTTTTTTCGCTAGTTCTCCTGATTTTAGAAAATACTTTCATATTGAAACTGATGCTTTGTTAGTGAGTTATGGAAGAAGAGGTGGAACTGCACGTTTTGCAGAATTCAAAAATCACAAAAACAATAAAAATAAAGAATTACTAAAAATATCAATATATTATTATCAAAAAAATATAATACTATATAATACATTAAGGAAAAATATGACACTCAGTCTCAGAAGCGAAACTATTTGGTGCCATTTTTTGAGCACTGCCATTAAGTGTCGTGCGCACAAAATGGCAAAACAACTGTTCTTATTGAGGCATGTGTCGTGTAAATGGGCACTGCTAAAAATGTAGCAGTGTTTTTGCGCATATCCTAGCATGCTAACTCGAACGCACTGCATTTTAAAGTAAACTGCACTTTTTTGGCAATTTTGTGCGCATATATGCGCATATACTGCACATAAAATAGCACAACCGCGGGCAACAAAAAAAATAAACCCACTAAAAAACCATTACTTAGTTTGCACACTGTACACAAAATACAAACTTTTAGTATAGACACACAAAAATAAAATCCAATGCAATACATAAATCTTTTTGTGTATTGCATTGGATTTTATTTTTGTATGTCTAAGAGTAAAAGTAATTTGTGATGTTTTAATTTAAGTAAAATAAAAATAAAAGTAACGGTCGAAATTTTATTTAAATAAAGTAGTAATTTTGCAACGGAGCAAAACGTTGATTTTTGGAGCTCTGGAGCTCCGTTCTAAAGTGTTTTGCTATTTTTATGCATAAGTTTTCATTTTAATAAGTTTTATAGTCTAAGTAAATGGTGTTTAGCGTGTTAGCTGCTTAAAAAACTTTTTTCTTAGACTCATTTTACAACAAGTCCATAGGAAATCTACTTGTTGAAATTACTTAAATTTTATTTAAATTAGTTTAAGTATTTGTAGGAAAAAATCCGAGTACGAGTAAAAGTAAGTGAAATTTAACCCTTTGGTATTCATTCCGCTGCAAAACCGCAAAAGGGATTCCTCGCCACTGCTGTACAATGTTAAACTTCGTCAACGATCGTCGAGAGGCACAGAGTTTAACAAATTGCAGCACTGACGCAATATACCTTTTGCAGCGGTTTTTGGACGAAATAAATTCCAAAGGGTTAAAAGTCGTGTAAAAGTAAAAGTAATAAAAAATTCGTTACTTTCATTTGTTTAAGTAAAAGTAAATGTAACTTTTTACAACAGTAGTATACACTTTACGTAAGTATTAGAAATATATTCAAGTTAAAACAATATTATACTTAATCCCACTAACCATTCTTATTACTTTGAAAGAATACTCTACCAATAGAGCTGGAATTAAAGCATTTTTATACAGGGAGTAAGTTTTGATTAAAAAACCAAAACGTGTTAAAGGAACTGAAATCAAAATTGGATGCCCATATAAATTTGACATTTTGCTACATATTTGACAACAGCGAAATTTCTTTATATTAAAATAAATCGAATATGTTGATAATTGTAGAAATGTAACTCTAACTCTAAAAAATGCTAGTCTTCAAGAATATTATTTTGAAGAAACATCTTTCTTAGAACTTCGCTTACATGCCTCTATTCAACATTTTTCGGTCTAAACATACAAAAGTTGTTAAAACGCATCTTTTTATTTTTAATTGTTAGAACATTTTTAAAGCTTGATTACCACTTTTTTAAATTAAAAAATACTTTTTATTTTTGTAAAAGGTAAAATAATTAAATTATTTCGAATACAAGCGACTATATTTGCTTTCTAGCTTGTTTTAAGTTGTTAGTTTTAGTCATTTTAATCAGCTACCTTATTTTTTAGTAAAAATCATAAAATCAATGTCACGTCAACTTTTGCAATGAAATTGTTTTTGTGATTTTGCACTACTTTTTTGTAATTTCTCGACATTTATCAAAAACATATGGCCCAAGAAAATTTCCAATTATATACATTAAGTTTTCGAATGAAATTGTGCACGAAAAAACGCAACATTTCTAACGCACGCAATTTTCTGTGCATATACCACTGATTTCTTAGGTGTCCGGAAAAAATAGTTTCTGCAAAATATTTTCCGGAAGAAATATCTTCTTTCAGCAGTAAATTATTCAGTATTATTAAAAACTTTTAAAGCTTTTTTTAAACTTTTTATGTCGTTTTAGCGTGATTTTAAGGTTTCGCTAAGGCTTAAGAAAAAAGTTTTTTTTAGTTGAGAATTTAAAAGTCTTTCAGAAGTTATTCTTTCCGAAGACATTTTACAGAATGTATTTTTGCCGGCGCCGATTTCATACGCAGAGATTTTTTTACTGTCAATACCCGTTTTTGTGTAGTGCTTTTCACGCAAAAGTGGAAGAAATGTTCCCATAGGCACTGCAAAACACTAACACTGTGTTAAAAATTAATTTAAAATAAACAACAGTGCGCCTATGTAACAGAAGAAAATGGCGGGTTTTCAGTATTAAAGTCGCACAAATTCAAATTTTCAGCAAATTTTTTTTTAATTAGGTTTTCACCATTTTGGGGTTATATATGCTTAATTTTATTTAAAATATAATTACAAAAACCTTAAACTAAATTAACAATTTATTTTAAAAATAAAAGCTCAAAAATAATTTTTACTGAAATTTCCATTTAAATACCTAGCACTTTTACTGGTATTCATAAAATTTTGAACCGGGTTTATACGAACTGGGTCCGTAACTTTTGGCAAGAAAACTCTGGACCGTGGTACACTTTTTAGACTGTGTCCAATATTACATTTCCTTAATTTTGACACATATTTATTGATTTTTAATCTGAAGAACTCCCAGAGGAATCCTCGTTCTCCATGCTTATGGCTCATGTGAAGGCAAAGATGCTTAGTGCCCTGCACAGTGGCTCTCGTCTCATTTCTACTAAAGCTCCCTTATAAACGGAAGTTACTTGGCTGATGCAATACTTTGAAACTGCCGATATTGCTATGCACTTATTCGAGTTTGGCCAGTTAAACTTAAACTCCAGTTGCCGCGAATTTAAATTGTGCAAACTGAAACTAAAACAAACAATTAAGAAAAAATAAATTTAAAAATAGTAAAAATCTGTCGCTTATTTATTTTATTTTAAAAATCTTCGCAATTTTTTTTGTTTGTTGTTTGGTTTCTAATCTCCCCACATAAATGAAAGTTGCTGTTTTTATCTTACACAGTATTAGAATTCACCACTAAAATAAGCCAGTGGTAGCATGATATGATACGATTGATTGTTTGTTAAAAAACGATTCATTGGGAAAAAAATTCAGGTGATCATATTTTTCAAACGTTTTAACAAAATATCAACTAATTTTGCTAAAAGCCCGTTTGATAAACTTTCGCAAAGTATAATTTATAGTGTCAGAACAAAAATTATGTGGCTTGAAAAAATATTGGAAGTGGCATATTTTGTTAACAGTATGGTCAATTTATACATAAGATTTATTAATGTTTTAACGAAAGCTCTATTTAACGCACAGCTATACTATATATATATAACAATTGTTCATTTTTTTATTAATAAAATATGCTCAAATAAAAAATTTTTTAGTCCATTTTTGTACAAACTATAGTTCAAAAATCTTGATGTGAAATTTAAGATTTTTAATTTTCGAATTAATTCTGTGAGACTTGTAGTCGGTTTTGCCCGATAAATTACTCAAAAGATACCCAGTACAACAAAAAATTTTTTTAATTTTAAAAATAAAAAAAAAATGTGAGTGTCAAATTAGTGCAGGACTGAAGAACTCCCGGAGGAATCCTCGTTCTCCATGCTTATGGCTCATGTGAAGGCAAAGATGCTTAGTGCCCTGCCCATTGGCTCACGTCTCATTTCTATTAAAGCTCCCTTATAAACGGAATTTACTTGGCTGATGCAATATTTTGAAACTGCCGATATTGCTATGCACTTATTTGAGTTTGTCATTAAACTCCAGTTGCCACAAATTTAAATTGTGCAAACTAAAACTAAAACAAAAAATTAAGAAAAATTAAATTTAAAAATTGAAAAAAAATGTCGTTTAATTATTTATTTTATTTTAAAAATGTATCGCAAATTTTTGTTTGTTGTTTGGTTTCTAATCTCCTTACATAAATGGAAGCTACTGTTTATATCTTACACAATATTATACTTCACCACAAAAATAAGCCAGTGTTAGCATGATAAAATTGGGTTGTTTGTTTAAAAACGATTTATTAGAAAAAAATTTCAGATGATAATATTTTTTTCTAACGTTTTAACAAAATATCAAATAATTTTGCTGAGAGCCCGTTTGATAAACTTTCGCAAAGTATAATTTATAGTGTCAGAACAAAAATTATGTGGCTTGAAAAAATATTGCAAGTGGCATATTTTGTTAACAGTATGGTCAATTTATACATAAGATTTATTAATGTTTTAACGAAAGCTCTATTTAACGCACAGCTATACTATATATATATAACAATTGTTCATTTTTTTGTTAATAAAATATGCTCAAATAAAAAATTTTTTAGTCCATTTTTGTACAAACTATAGTTCAAAAATCTTTATGTGAAATTTAAGATTTGTAATTTTCGAATTAATTCTGTGAGACTTGTAGTCGGTTTTGCCCGATAAATTACTCAAAAGATACCCAGTACAACAAAAATTTTTTTTTAATTTTAAAAATAAAAAAAATGTGAGTGTCAAATTAGTGCAGGACTGAAGAACTCCCGAAGGAATCCTCGTTCTCCATGCTTATGGCTCATGTGAAGGCAAAGATGCTTAGTGCCCTGCACAGTGGCTCTCGTCTCATTTCTACTAAAGCTCCCTTATAAACGGAATTTACTTGGCTGATGCAATACTTTGAAACTGCCGATATTGCTATGCACTTATTTGAGTTTGTCATTAAACTCCAGTTGCCGCGAATTTAAATTGTTCAAACTGAAACTAAAACAAACAATTAAGAAAAATTAATTTAAAAATAGTAAAAATCTGTCGTTTAATTATTTATTTCATTTTAAAAATGTATCGCAAATTTTTTTGTTTGTTGTTTGGTTTCTAATCTCCCCACATAAATGAAAGTTGCTGTTTATATCTTACACAATATTATACTTCACCACTAAAATAAGCTAGTGTTAGCATGATATGATTTGATTTTTTGTTTAAAAACGATTTATTGGAAAAAAATTTGACTGATTAAAAAAAATTTCAGGTGATCATAACTTTTTAACGTTTTAACTGAATATCAACTAATTTTGCTGAGACCCCGTTTATTAAGCTTTCGCCCAGTATAGCTTATAGTGTCAGTACAAAAATAATGTGGGTAAAAAAAATTTCTGAGGTGACATATTTTGTTAATGGTAGAGTCAATTTATACATAAGATCTATTAATGTATTAACGAAAGTTCTATTTAACGCACAGCTTAACTATAAATATAACAATTGTTTAATTTTTTTTTAATGAAATATGCTCAAATAAAAAATTTTTTAGTCCATTTTTGTACAAACTATAGTTCAAAAATCTTGATGTGAAATACAAGATTTTCAATTTTTGAATTAATTCTGTGAGTCTTGTAGTCGGTTTTCCACGATAAATTACTCAAAAGATACCCAGTACAACAAAATTTTTTTTTTAATTTTAAAAATAAAAAAAATGTAAGTGTCAAATTAGTGCAGGACTGAAGAACTCCCGAAGGAATCCTCGTTCTCCATGCTTATGGCTCATGTGAAGGCAAAGATGCTTAGTGCCCTGCCCATTGGCTCACGTCTCATTTTTAATAAAACTCCCTTATAAACGGAATTTACTTGGCTGATGCAATACTTTGAAACTGCCGATATTGCTATGCACTTATTTGAGTTTGTCGTTAAACTCCAGTTGCCGCGAATTTAAATTGTGCAAACTAAAACTACAACAATTAAGAAAAATTAAATTTAAAAATAGTAAAAATCTGTCGTTTAATTATTTATTTCATTTTAAAAATGTATCGCAAATTTTGTGTTTGTTGTTTGGTTTCTGATCTCACTACATAAATGGAAGCTACTGTTTATATCTTACACAATATTAAAATTCACCACTAAAATAAGCCAGTGGTAGCATGATATGATATGATTGATTGTTTGTTTAAAAACGATTTATTGGAAAAAAATTTAAGATGATCATATTTTTTCTAACGTTTTAACAAAATATCAACTAATTTTGCTGAGATCCCGTTTGATAAACTTTAGCAAAGTATAACTTATGGTGTCAGCACAAAAATAATGAGGGTAAAAAAAATTTCTGAGGTGACATATTTTGTTAACGGTATAGTCAATTTATACATAAGATCTATTAATGTATTAACGAAAGCTCTATTTAACGCATAGCTTAACTATAAATATAACAATTGTTTAATTTTTTTTAATGAAATATGCTTAAATAAAAAATTTTTTAGTCCATTTTTGTACAAACTATAGTTTAAAAATCTTGATGTGAAAAAAAAGATTTTCAATTTTTGAATTATGTCTGTGAGTCTTGTAGTCAGTTTTCCACGATAAATTATCCAAAAGAAACCCACTACAACAAAAACTTTTTTTTAATTTAAAAAAAAAATGTGAGTGTCAAATTAGTGCAGGACTGAAGAACTCCCGGAGGAATCCTCGTTCTCCATGCTTATGGCTCATGTGAATGCATTTAGTATGCGTTTGTGCCCTGCCCATTGGCTCACGTCTCATTTCTAATAAAACTCCCTTATAAACGGAATTTACTTGGCTGATGCAATACTTTGAAACTGCCGATATTGCTATGCACTTATTCAAGTTTGTCGTTAAACTCCAGTTGCCGCGAATTTAAATTGTGCAAACTGAAACTAAAACAAACAATTAAGAAAAATTAAATTTAAAAATAGTAAAAATCTGTCGTTTAATTATTTATTTCATTTTAAAAATGTATCGCAAATTTTTTGTTTGTTGTTTGGTTTCTAATCTCCCTACATAAATGGAAGCTACTGTTTATATCTTACACAATATTATACTTCACCACAAAAATAAGCCAGTGTTAGCATGATAAAATTGAGTTGTTTTTTTAAAAACGATTTATCATGGGTGGCGCGGGAGCGCCACGGGGCGATTTAGCCCCGTGGCGCCGCGCCAACCATAATTAGAGAACGTGGGTAAATTTTGAAATTCAGAACCTTCTTCTTCTTCTTCTTCTTCTTCTTCTTCTTCTTCTTCTTCTTCTTATTATTCCAACGCTCCATTCTTAAAAACGATATTCCTCATTCGTTACTGATTGATCAAAAATAAACATGGGCTCATTAGAAAGAAGAAGGAATTACGCAACTTTCTTAGGAAGCACTTTTTTCATTTAGGTCCTTGTTATCGATTTATTGATCAAAATAAAAAAATTGAAAAATAGACAAATAAAAACTCCCAACCGCACAATAACAGCCTTTTGGCAACAATAAGGATTGTACAGAGCAGACAACCAACATCCCCTCATAAAAACCGCACAAAAATAGCAGACCGGTTTTAATTGGTGGCAGAAATGGCGCCAGTTCCCAGCGCCATCTGCTTCAACCGCGCGGAAAACGGCAAAAACAACAGAGTACTTTTTTAATTTTTGCATTACTGATGACAAAATTAATTCAAAGTTTTATTTATTAAAAAATAATAATAAGCGTCGGTGGCGCGGGAGCGCCACGCGCCGGTAATCATCGGTGGTGCGGGGTGCCAACTGCAATTTAACCCACGGCACCGCGCCAACTATACTTAGACAACGTGAGTAAATTTTGTTATTCATGTTCATCATCTTTTTATTATTATTATTATTTTTATTTTAAAAATTATAATTGCAATCATTGGCGCACGGCATCGCGCCAACTATATTTAGAGAACGTAGGTAAACTTTGTCTGGAGCGCAACTGCACCGCACTAACTATAATTAAACAACGTGGGTTAATTTTGTAATTTAAATTCATCTTTTTCTTATTATTATTTTTTATTTTATCTCGGCAACGAAATGATTATAAACATATGTCATTGCGCAGCTAAAACTATAGTTTATTAGGCTATTTTTTAATTTAATTCAAAAAAAGTGGTAGACTAGCCTTGAAAAATGCTCTAAGAATAGAGCAGGAAAAAGGGGCGATTTTTCCCCGGGCGTATGTTTAGACAGAAAAGATGTAGACTAGTCTGAGATGGACATTATGTGGACTATAGGAAATTTGCAATTGGTTTGGCCAGCTGCTCACTAAATAAAAATTTCTACGATATGATAATGATTTGTTTATACATTGATCTAATCACACAGCACTGTTGCATTTTTTTTAGTTTGATGAAATGTCAATTGAAAAAATCATACTCACAGCAATCTTTGACAAGCGCGAAATCGCCACTTTTTCAAATTTATAGTTGTTTCTTAACATACAAATATAACCTTCTAATTTAAAAAAGTGGCGATTTGGGCGCTTGTCAAAGATTGCTGTGAGTATGATTTTTTCAATTGACATTTCATCAAACTAAAAAAAATGCAACAGCGCTGTGTGATTAGATCAATGTATAAACAAATCATTATCATATCGTAGAAATTTTTATTTAGTGAGCAGCTGGCCAAACCAATTGCAAATTTCCTATAGTCCACATAATGTCCATCTCAGACTAGTCTACATCTTTTCTGTCTAAACATACGCCCGGGGAAAAATCGCCCCTTTTTCCTGCTCTATTCTTAGAGCATTTTTCAAGGCTAGTTAGAAAAAAATTTCAGATGATAATATTTTTTTCTAACGTTTTAACAAAATATCAAATAATTTTGCTGAGAGCCCGTTTGATAAACTTTCGCAAAGTATAACTTTTAGTGTCAGCACAAAAATTATGTGGTTTGAAAAAATATTGGAGGTGGCATATTTTGTTAACAGTATGGTCAATTTATACATAAGATTTATTAATGTATTAGCGACAGCTCTATTTAACGCACACCTATACTATAAATATAACAATTGTTTAATTTTTTTTGTTAATAAAATATGCTCAAATAAAAAATTTTTTATTCCATATTTGTACAAAATATAGTTCAAAAATCTTAATGTGAAATAAAACAATTTGTACTTTCTGCGACGTTTAATTTTGCCCGTCTTTAGTCGGTTTTCCACGATAAATTTTAACAAAAAAACCCACTACAAACAAAAAACTTTTTTTTAATTTTAAAAATAAAAAAAATGTGAGTATCATAAATTTAGTGCAGGACTGAAAAGTTTCCCGGAGGGAATCCTCAGTTCTCCATGCTTATGGTTCATGTCAAATCATTTTAGTATGCGTTTGTGCCCTGTACAGTGGCTCACGTCTCGTTTCTACTAAAACTCCCTTATAAACGGAATTTACTTGGCTGATGCAATACTTTGAAACTGCCGATATTGCTATGCACTTATTCGAGTTTGTCATTAAACTCCAGTTGCCGCGAATTTAAATTGTGCAAACTGAAACTAAAACAAAAACATTAAGAAAAATTAAATTTTAAAGAATAATAAAAATCTGTCGTCTTAATTATTTATTTCATTTTAAAAGTGTAGCTCGGAATCTCTGTGTGGTCGGCTTGAACTCTGAGATAAACGGTTGTGGTGTGAAAACTTAACAGAAGATGAGAATGTGAGATGAAAAAGAAGCGGAGTGTGAGAACTAGAGGAATTCTGACCTGTTGTTAAAGCTATGACGAAAAACTTGACTGAATGGAAAAACTTTAGGTGATGAGCTCCTTAACGCTTAATGAAAATACTGATGAACTTGTGATTGCTGCTTATGAAGCTTGTGAGAGGCTATAGTGTTAGTAGAAAAGACGTGGTGAAAAACTCTGAGGTGAGATACTGTGGAACGGTAGAGTGAATGGATACATAAAGACTTGTTAAAACGTACGTGAAAGCTTACTTGAACGTAGTGAGACGATAGAGACAACTGTTAGTCTTTGTGAAGGAATGCTGAAAGAAAAACTCTTAACGAATTGTAGAAATGATAGCTTTAAAAAGCTTAATGTGAAATGAGACTGTACCTTGAGAGATGGAACGTAGCGAAG
>JASAMX010012356.1:0-26880 GCA_030248175.1 Microlaimidae sp. YZB2_3
TTAGAAGTAAGCACACAAACGGTGTATAAAAATTATCGTGTAGTAAAAGATGGGCATTTCGGATTTATCTTGAATAAAAAAAATAACTTTTTTTTAGTTTAATTTTATGTTCTTAAAATGCTAATAAATCACGTTTTGACTTTTGCTAAAAAAATTAATCAATTGAAATAATAATACATTATTTTAAAAATAACAATAACAACAATAAATTGGTTTAAAAATTAAACTCTCCTGGTAAAATTTAGTCTATTTTCCGAATTTTTAGTCCCCGTGGTTCTACGTTGCGTCTGTGGTGGTGAGCAATCGTTATAAAATAAAATAATGTAATTTCGGTACACTAGGTAAAAACTGGTTGAATTAAGTGGTCGGGTGTTAAATTGTAGTTGTAAATATTTAAAAAACAACGTTGTAATGTCTAGGGGTCATAGCACTGCACTTAAACTCGATTAAGGGGGTCGTTTAAAAAGTGCCGAAATTAAATGCACTTTTTTCCCAAATTTTGCTCATTTTGATACCATTTGGCATTTTAGCCGTAACTTTTTGCCGGTTACACGTTGAACAACAAGTAGAAGCTTAAATTAAAGAAAACTGTCTGGAGATAATGGTAGGCTTTTAAATTTTTGAAAATGATGATTTTTTGACTGAGAAACAATCGATTGTTTGTAAAGTGCCGAAATTAAATGCACACATTTAATTTCGGCAATTTTCCATTTTTTTAAAAAACTGATTTAATTAAGTAAAAAACTACTTTCGTGCAGTGAAACTTTTATGACGCAACGCAGTATCGTGAAAGTTTTAAAATGAGCTATCAAACATGAAAATCGAGCCATACAGTGAAAAGTTACATCGGAAAAACAAAAAAGTGCCAAAATTAAATGTACTACCCTATGCTTGTTTTTTTGTTTTTTGTTGTTTGTTTTTATGTCAAATTTGAAATGTTTGACCTAAATTTTTGTTTGATAAATTGTTTGTTTTTTTTGGAAATCGACTAATAAAAAATTAAGAGTTAAAAATTAAAAAGTCATGCATAGCATAACAGATCTATGCAAATCTGCTTTTAACTTTCGTTTGAAGTGAAATGTTATGTTAGTCCCTATATAAAAAACAAATGTTGCTTTAAAAACATTCCGTAAAAAACGCTCAAACCATTTTATATCCTGTTTTCGCAAATAAGCTGTTTTTCTGTCGGATTATGTATGCTCCCGTTTAAATAAAAAAATAAGAAAATAATGTATAGAATATTTTATCTATTTTTTTTTTCAAACTGTTTTCCAATTATTTGTTTACCCATCACAGCAATCTTGCTATGTTAGTTTAGGGTTGCCGTTTGTGTTGTGTTTTTGATGGAGTCCGGAATCCTTTCAGAAACATAATGCTGGCGGCTTCTTTTGTATATTCATGGTTGGTTGGTGTGATGGGTGGGCATGTTACTTGTTTTTTATGTTATTATAATTATATTTATATTTATGTTATTTTATGTTATTATAATTATATTTATATGTGATTAAATAGGTAGATACAAGTCTAAGTGCAGTATTTTTTACTAGCTTTTGTGTCTTTCCTGTCATTGTATTTAGATGGCAAAATAAAAATTGATTGATTGATTGATTGATTGATTTTGTCAAAACTGTTTTTAAATTAATTTTTCACTAAATTTCTAAAAACTTTATAAAAATATTCCTAAAAGAGAAAATAACTTAAAACATTTTTCAAGTTAAATATATTTCAAATCGTTCATTTAAAGCATAAGAAACCTTGAAGAAACATGAGCCTACTGCAGATAGTAGGAAGGAACATTAGTAATGAAGCGTAATTTGTTGTCTACGATTTTTTTAATTTCTTTTTTAAATAACTTAGTTTTTACAAAACAGAAAAAACCCACGGCTTAGCTACCAGTAAATTTTAATAATGTTAAAAAAATTTAAAAATAAAAAAAAGTTTTAAAACGTACCTGCGGTAGGCACAGTCACAACTATATTTACTCAAATTAAACAGCTCAAGGGGCTTACAGTGGCGCTAACACTCACTATGTAGTTACATGAACAAAGAACTTTATTAAATGATCTATTAAAAATAGAAGAGTTTGCTGTATAAAACGCTGCTCATTAATTTTTATCGTAATAAAGTTAAGCAGTTGTTAGTAGTAATAGTTTTAACATTAAGTTATTTTTAGTACTCTTTTGTGCCAGTACTGTTTTGAGTCAAACGCAAAACGTGAATATCTTACTCTTTTTTGCCAGTACTCTTTCGTGCCAGTACTGTTTTGCGTCAGAGTTGCATGGTGTAGCAAACGCAATTCACACAGGACTCTTATGTGCCGTACTGTTTTTTGACGGTACTGTTCTGTGGCGTACTATTTCGTGCGTACTATTTTGCGAAACCTGGGACTATTTTGTGGTACTGTTTTGTGCCGTACTCTTATGCGTCGGCCCCGTAGAAGAGAAGGTACAAAAAGAAAAAAATAAAATTTGAAAAAAACATAATTTGCTTAGTTTATTTTGTTGAAACCTATGCTTAATTAAAATTGCTACACGATGATATGTTTCATTATGTTGAAGTGCTTTAATATATCAATTTGTGCTAAGTAAATTTTCACGTCAGGATTTTATGCACCTTCAAAATGTCGTATGGTATTCGTGATCACGTTATATATGTTTTGCTCTGTGAGAATGGTTGTGGAAGGAGGTAATAGAATCACTTTAAACCAATTAATGCTTGGGAAAAATTTATCTCTAATGAATAAAAGATTTCGTTTTTTTCATAAGCACTAATTGGCGAAAAGTGATTCTATAACGTTAAAACTCTGTAAAAAATATTAACACTAAACAATTTCCGTTTTAAGTAGAAGGGTTTTGACTATCGTGTTGGTTTTTTAATTAAATATCACAATAATTAGAAATCATTACTAATATCATAGATGTGTGTGCAAATTACAGACAAAAGTGTAGAGTTACAAAAGAGAATGTTACCTTAGCAAACAAGATTATTTGTATCCAAATATCTAAAAGTCAAATCGAATGAAAATCTGTTAAGCTTGAAACCATTTATCTTTTAAAAACTTAAAGGAGCACTGTCACAAATCAAATTCCTATAACGCCCGAACCGGACTGCTCCTTTAATACTGAACCGATTCAGCTGAAATTTAAAAATGTTGTAGCCTTGTAGTGGAGCACTCTAAATACCAAAGTTGAGTTAGGTAGGTTTGGTATTAAAGGAGCAGTCCGGTTCGGGCGTTATAGGAATTTGATTTGTGACAGTGCTCCTTTAATATCTGGGCTGGCTAAAGGGGTGTGCATTGCCGGAAAATTTCACTTCAGCCGCGCCTTAGTTTTAGTACTAGAAGTCCAAATTTCGTTTAGCCTTGGCTTTAGTACTAAGCCCAAAAAGGCTTAGTACTAAAGCACTTTAGCCTTAGCTTTTGCCAAACCGACAAATACGGACGAAAATACAGACGTTCGTAAATTTTAAAAAGGTATTCTTTTTTTAAAATAATTCTTAGAATTGAACTGTTAAGTGTACATTAAAATACCCAACATTAAAGTCGTCTTTATCGTTTATGGCATCGGATTTAAGTTGTTTTTTTACATTAATTTTAGGGTTAATTTTACAGTTTTAAAATTGCTCTTGTACTGTATTGCAGTTTTAACTTTAAATGTAAATAATCACTAAAATTGGTTAACTATGAAGAATATTTTTCTGGAATAAATATCTAAAGCAACAAAACGTAATAATTTATTTTGAAAAACCAAGCTTACTGCATAATAAACTTCAGAAAATGCCAATATAAAATTTAAATATTAAAGATAAGATTATTTTAATATTCAGCGCATAAAAACTCAAAAAAATTTTTTAAATAAACAAAACAAAAATTCAGTCCTTTCTGATGGTTAATGTTTAAACAAAAATAAGAAACACAAAAAAGTAAAACCCCATACTCACAGCACCTTGAAACCCAACAGTCGTTTTAATAATTTTCATTAGCATTATTGTTCAAATACCTGACTTATGTTACTTTTAAAGTAAAAAAAATAGCTGCTAAGGGGAAGGGAGAGTTAGGTTCTTGGTTACCCGGGGTGAATTACATGTTTATTTATGGGAGGAAGGTCCTAGAGGGTCCTTCCGGACTCGCTGGCTTTCTAGGGGGGCAGACACGGGATGAAAAATTCTCAAATTTAAAATGGGGTCAGGGTAGGTCTGGTTTAAAAAGAAAATACGGTTTTAGATGGTAAGTCAGGTAAAAAAATTAAAAAAATTTTTAAGAACTCCATTTTTGTCTAGAAAAAGGGTTCAAAATTTTGAGGTTAAAAGGATGGGGGGTGGGGCCCCACCCTACCTTTTTCGTTCACTGACTTAAATCTCATTAAATAATCATGTTTTTTGGTTTGGTGAGAGCACTTAAAATTTTTTTGGTGATTTGTCATTTTCCTGGCAAAAACTCACGGCCCTTACCTTTTGCCGAGCTTTTGCCAGCTAATTTTAGTTTAGCCGCATCTTAGCTTTAGTAATAAGCGCAAAAACACTTTTGTACTAAAGCACTTTAGCCTTGGCTTTAGTACTAATGACACCCGTAAGTACAATTAGTTTCTATTTAAGTTAAATATCTTAGGAATGCTGAATTGAACATTTTAAAGTTGTTGTTTTTTGCTTTTAATGTGTGGATTTTGTAGTTTTAAAAGTTTTTAATGTTTTTAGTTTTAAATAACGTGCATATGATTTAAACTACCAGAATATAAATTCAAAATTAAGCGCCTACGGATTTTTACATTTACTGTGCGGATTTAATTTTTACGTTTAAAGCATTAATACTTGGTTTCGTGTATATATTTCAAAAGAGTATGATTTATAAGTTCATATTCGTATATACTTCAAAAGAGTTCAGACAACAGTTATACTAGAAAAATTGTTAAAATTTTAATCGATAATAAATAAATAAATAAATGATAAATAAATAATGAATAACAGATATTAAGAAATTTAGGGCAATTAACTCTGACAAACTCATCTATGTATCTTAATATATTTTTAGTAATCTTTGGTGTCCTATATAATTTTGAGGTATGTAAACTTTAATGATACTTGAGGTGACGCATTTCCTCTCATTGGTAGGCTTTTGTTGAGCACGAAAATTTTAATGTTAGTTTAATAAATTTGAGTACTCACGTTAAAAAATTTATATGAGTTTAGCAATGAGTATACGTATGAATGAATAAGATTATTTTGCTTCTAAAAAGTACTATGCCATCAATAGCGTAGCCAAGATTTCTCTGGGAGAATTGTCAGAAAACGGGGAAAATTTCCTACAATGATGTAAGATGTTATGTAAGATGCGTCTTATGAGTAGGGATCTATTGTCAAACGTTCAACTTGTAAATAAAATCTTCAAATGATTTTTAAAATTTTAAAAGTTAAAAAAAAGTAATTTATTTCGCATGAGGAAGGATACAAAAAGCCGACGTTACTTAGCACTAACTGCGCAACCAAATGCCACATATAACATTATTAACAAGCAATATTATCACCATGCAGCGTGTCTCGGTCGGGAGTCAATCCAGGGACCTTTAGTATGCAAGATATAGAAAGATCTGCTACTGCGCCACAACCTCGACAATATTTAGAATAAGGATTCGTGATTAAAATAGGATATCTTAATAAAATAAAGAGTCTTTATAAAATCTTAATATATAGCATAATAAATAATAATTATCCTAAAGCGAAAACGATTAATTAAAATTAAAATGTATATTAAATTATATGTATGTACATTAGTGTTGTAAAAAGTTACTTTTACTTTTACTTAAAGTAATAAAAGTAATGGATTTTGGATTACTTTTACTTTTACTTTTACTCGACTTTTGAAAATTCAATTACTTTTACTTTTACTCTTACTCGACTTTTGAAATTTCAAATACTTTTACTTTTACTCTTACTCGGATTTTCCTCTGCAAATACTTAAATTAATTTAAGTAAAATTTAAGTAATTTTAATGGGTAGATTCCCTTAAAGCTTTTTGTAAAGTGAATGACAAAAAATAATTTTTTAAGCCGCTAACACGCTAAAACCGTTTATTTTGCCAAAAAACTTATTAAAATGATAATTTATGCATAAAATTAGCAAAATAACTTTACAACAGAGCTCTGGAGCTCCAAAAACCAGTGTTTTGGTCCGTTTCAAAATTACTTTTATTATACTTTTACTCTTACTTTTACTTAAAAAAATAGGTCTTACTTTTACTTTTACTTTACTTAAATAAAATTTTGACCATTACTTTCACTTTTACTTTACTTAAATTAAAAAATCACAAATTACTTTTACTCTTACTTTACTTAAATTAAAATTTTTCAAATTACTTTTACTTTTACTTAAAATAATCCAAAATCAATACTTTTTACAACACTAATGTACATGTAGATAAAATTTCATATAATGTATAATTGTTAGAAAAAGCGTTCTAAAAGGGTGACGGAAAAAAAGCACCCGCGGCAAAGGCGAAAAAAAAACACCCGTCGCTAAGGCGAAAAAAAGCACCCGAAAGGAGCGCATGACAAATATCGTGCAGCGGTGTTTATTTATTACGTTATAAGTATGAACATATTACGTTACAATTTATTATTTGTAAGTATTCCTTCATAAGTTATTATGAAACTTAATTTAAATATTTAGCACCATTTAATAAAACTTAAGATTAAATAAATTTAAAAGTATTTGCAAAATAAATAGATAGTTCTCTGCTAGGTAGGTAAATGACAAGCAAATCTGTGTTTTAGTTAGAAATTTACATGAAATATTAAATTGCGATTTTCTATTAATTCAGTGCACAGTCATATCATAATAATAACAATCGCACAGTAATTATTTGAGCCATAATTTGCCGTAGAACAATTTTTAAAATGAATTATTTTGCGCAAAAGTAAAAGTTCACGATCTCTAAAATCTTCCAAACTATAAATTCACCACTAATATAAGCATTTACGAATATACAATAAGAACAATAAATCAATCACAAAACTATAAAATATTTGAGCAGTTTTTAAACACCTTTTAATTTCAATATACTAAATTTAGCAGTTGTTTTCAGTTTATATCGGCGGTGCTTGTTTATAACATATTTATACAGTGGCAGTAATAAAACTGGACTGAGTTCATTCGGACTGAGCCCATATGTTTTAGCAAGAAAATAGGACCGGGTCTACTTTTTGGACCGTGCTCAGTATCAGTACTACATATCCTCCATTTTCGGCACGTTTAAACTAATTTATTAAACAAACTTTATGAGAAAAAAAATTCATATAAAATACAAACAGGTTATGCTATACTTGTTCATACAATACAAACAGTTCATGTTTTAAACTCATGTTTAATAATTTTTGGACGATACAAATATTGAACCCGGTCCGAAGTTTTCTGAATACCAGTGACAGTTTTTGTTCTAGTTTTTTTTGTCGGCTATTATGAAATTAGGTCAACCGGTTTAAATAAAATTTTACAAAAAACCTTTAGTTTTTATTCATTTTTAAATTTATACACAAGATTAATTTTATGATTCTTTAATTTTTAAAATTATATTATAATCGTTAAAAAAATAGCTGATTTTGGTGTTGGCGAAAAGTGGAAAAGCAACAGTAATTCCCATTCTGAAATCGAATCAAAGTCAGCGTTGGCCAGATTCCATACTATAATTTACGTGTGGAAAAGACCACAGTAATAAGACCATCTAAAGGTGTCATAGAGGTTTTTTTTTTGAAAAAAAAATATTATCGCGGACCTACTGTCCTTACGATTCACATAAAAATGCTGTTTTAAAAAAAATCAAGATTAATTTTTTAAGACTAGTTTTGCAGGATATTGCGTTTAAACCAAGGTGTGTTGCTGATTAACTGGCAATGAAAATTGGTTTGAAAAAGAAAGCATATGTTTCAATAATTTTTAAGTCATGTGCGAAATTTGGTTGAAAGAACCGCAGGATTTTGTGGGAACCTTTTAAGGACCACACAATAATTATTTCTAACTAGAAATAACAAACATTGATTTAACACAAAAATAAATAATTTAATATTTTTGTAAAGATAAGTTTCGATTTTTACAATATTATTTATAAAATTGGTTATAATTTCCAACACTAATAAAACTCGGGAAAATTTAAAAAAAAACTGATATAATAACTTCAAAATGTTTAAAAGCTCTGAAAAAAAAGTTTAATACACAGCTGATAACGTAATTAATAAACGTCGTGGCAAGATACTTGTCATGCGCTCCTTTCGGATGCTTTTTTTCCGCCTTGGCGACGGGTGCTTTTTTCTGCCTTTGCCACGGGTGCTTTTTTTCCGTAAACCATAGTGACAGCCAAGCGTTTTCGTTTTGACGATTAGATATAACTTCAAATTGTGGCCTGCAGTAAATTCCAGGCAGGTTGAAATCACCATTGATTATTAAGCTCCCTGTAAACTTATATGTTAAACTAAAGGTAGACCCAACGTGGCTGCAACAGTTGTTCGTTGTGTTAAAGAATGCCCCCCATTAAGTAACCACTCAAATTACGAGAATCTAACGTCACTTTATCAAACAAAAAACTCGGTATTAAATCGACTCTCATTGGCTGATAAAGTTAAGTCAGATTCTTGTGATTTGAATGTTTATTTAATGGGGGGCATTTTTCAATCCAACGAACAACTGTTGCAGCTAGCCACATTGGGTTTACCTTTAAAAAGCAATTCAAAAAGTAGTTCATTTTCTTTGTTTGTAGTTAGGGGTGGTCTATAAATACCAATCAATCATAGTTTAGATGGTTTTTTAACAAAAAAATCTACAGCAATCACCTCTAATGTGTCATATTTTTTATCTAAATTAATTTCGACAGCTTTAATAAAGTTTTTTGTTAAAAGACACACGCCACCGCCACGCTTTGAGATGCGGTCTTTTCTTATGACCTTATAATTATTGTTGTTACACAAAAGTCTGTTTGTGACAGATTGGTTAAGCCAAATCTCTGTAATAAATATTATATCTAAATCATAAAAATTACAATTCTACCCAGAGATCAACAATTCAAATTCGTCAAGAGCATTGCCTACATTTTGTGCTTTAAAAACAGCAAGCTTTGCTCTTGAGCAAGAAGTAGGTCGCGCAATTTTTTATTTGGAATCAAAATTTTTATTCGGAGCTCTGAGAGCATTATCAAACAGGAAAGGATCTCCACTGGCAGTGTAGCGCAAGGCCACCTTTCTGTTTTGTGCTCTGAGCTCGCGGGCTTTGCTTAGTAAACTCCTTTGGTGCTCTCGCTGCCCCATATTTAGACTGGGCCTAATATACACATTTTTAAATTATTCGTGCGCCCACCAGAACGAACCAATTTGTTGCGAAGAGCACCGTTTGATACCCGAACTTTCATAAGTCGTAGACGGGTCCCCACCTTCCCAATTCTAAAGCACTCAACTGGGGTTATGATACCATTTCACTTCTGCTTCCCCACTTAACACCTTTAAAACATCCGACATTAGTTTAATTTCTGCATCTTGTGTCCTAAGTTCTTTTAAATTGAAAATCACAATCATTTTATCATGTTCTTTTTTAGTTTCCAATTCTTTTTAATGTTCTTCAAACAATTGAGGAAGAACCTTAATAATAGAGGCTTCCAAGACCAGAAGCATTTTCTGACAAACCTCTTCACAGACTGAAGCTTCAAGTTTTGCATTAATCGGTGGATTGTTTTTAAGGCTTTGCATCTCCTCCTCCAGGGTAGCTATCTTTTCATTCTATTCTTGGATGATGATTCGCATATTATTATTTTCTTGCTGCATACTTTTATTAGAAGTCTTGTTTGGCATTTTAACGTCGGTTTGTTTTTACCGTAAGTGGATGGTCAATTACTCCAAATGTGAAATTACCCGATGGTATTTTTACCAGAATGTCATTTGTCAAAGGTCATTTTCCCGAAAGTATTTCTGCGAGGGAAAACGGGGAACGAGAAAGACATACCTGGGGTATACCCCGGGTATACCCCGCTTTGTGCATCTTCACCGGTTACTCAGGACTGAAGACAAAATAAAGTTAAGAAATTGCTGGTGAAATGAATTATGATTCAACCGAAGATCGGGCAGTTACTAAAAATGAGCGCGCGAAACGCTCGCTTCGCGCGCGCGAATTTTTCGCGCGCGAAATTTTTTATAAATAGCACCACACCACAATCATTCCTAAGCCTAAGCAAAGCCTAAAAACAACCTAAACTTTTTTCGCGCAGCTATTTGTTAAAGTTCAGGTTGTTTTTAAGGCTTTGCTTAGGCTTAGGAATGTATGTGGTGTGGTGCGATTTATAAAGAAATTCGCGCGCGAAAAATTCGCGCGCGCGGAGCGAGCGTTTCGCGCGCTCATAATTAGTAACTGCCGAAGATCGAAAAGAAAGGCAAACATTAAATTCCACCGACTCCGACTCCACCTCAAATTTCTCCAAATTATATATTGATGTGCAAGTTAGGCGGATTTAACAGAATATCGATTAGAATGAACCAATCTGAATGTTTTTTTAATCTATTTGGGTCTTTTTCGTGTATTTTTTAGAAATTATTAATTTTTAACTGCATTACACTATAAAAACATTGAATTAAGTTTAAAAACCTTAACATTTCTAAATTTTAAAAGAAATATAATTAATTAATCTTGAGAAACTGATTGACTTCCAATTAATGATAAACTTCCAGTCTAGTGCAAAAAATGGTTTAAATTTGTGCTTTGATTTGTTTGATAAAGGATTTTTATGTGAATATAGGGTTTGGTTAAGGGTTAAAATTCACGGTTTTTGGTTTTTAAATAAAAACATTTGTTATGATACATATCAAAGATGTTTTATGTTAGAAAAAATTTTTGTTTGCAGAAAAAATTGTTTGCAGAAAAAATTTAAGACAAAAAAACATAATTTTTCTCAAGTCTAAGCGAAATCTAACAAATCAAAATAAAAATCTTAAAAAAAAGTTTAAAAGCTATTAAAATTCCGAATAGTTCACTGCTTAAATAAAAAAATATTTATTTCGGAAGATATTATGCCGAAAATATATTTTTCCGACACCAAAAAATTTTAAAAGTATTGTAGAAAGCTTTAAAAACTTTTACAACTCAAAATTTGGCTAATTTCTGTGATATATTGCACGAAAATTACGTAATTTAATCAACACTGACAAAATTTGCATAATGTTAAAAACTACGGTAAATTACGGTAGATTTTGGACGGAGTCGGAGTCGGTGGAATTTAGTGTTTGCCTTAAGAAAGCTAATTTTTATTTTATTTTTAATGATCAGTTAACAGAATTAATATTTTACTAAGCATAGTCTTCTGCATAGTTTAATTCTACTGTTTCATCATTTTATGATTTTTTTCTTTTTCTTTTTTTCTTTCTTTTCTTTTTTTTTCATCAACAACATTAAATCTGCGACTTAATTGCCGCCAACATACATACAATTCGGTACGATTCCCATATGCGTCCCAAAATTCATATCTCAAAAAATAAAAAAAAGCAAAAGTTAATTTTTTCACTTATATATGTAAACTTTCATGGAGACACCGAAAATTAAGGTCTTGGAGCTCTAAAATGCATAATAACCGTGTGTTTGTTTGCAAAATAAACTTTGATCTGTGCGTGCAGCCTCCACATCAATAATAAAATTGTAGTAATATGAGGCTGAGTCGGAGCTGGAGTCGGTGGAAATTAAAGCTCATCTTTTTTTGCGTACGCAAAGTTCATGGACATCTTTTGGTTTTTAAGACAATGTCGAAAATTTTAATTTTTCAGATAAAAACTTAAAAATTTTTTAACTTCGTAGGTAAAAACACATAATAAATGTAAATTTGTTTCTAAATGGACTTTAGACAGTGTGGAATGTAAATTTTATTGTTAAAAACATAATTTTTCGAAGTTTATTTTGAAAACAAACAAAACAAAAAATGGCCAAGTTTAGGACCTTGTATCATAGTTAAAACTTCATCAAATAAAAAGTTTGAGCCGATTTTTGAATTCTCCAAGTTTTTTCCATCGGTTCAAGTGATTTTCAGATTGATTCATGGTCGAATATCTGTTTTGTGGCGGTGGAAACAAAGTTGGCCCTAAAAAACAGCATTTTTTAAGCATAAAATTGTTCATAACAAGATTTTTATGCATTTTACAGCTCCAAGACCTTAATTTTCGGTGTCTCCATAAAATTTTACATATATAAGTGAAAAAATTAACTTTTGTTTTTTTTATTTTTCGAGATATGAATTTTGGGACGCGTATGGGAATCGTACCAGAAAAAGAATTTAAAATAAAATAAAATATATTTATAACAAATAATATGTAAAACCATTCAAAAAAAACTCCGGCAAAATAAAAAAGTCCGGCCCGGACCAAACCGGACCAAAAATGGCCGGATATTCGGCCTCAGCCGAACCGGACCGAATATCCGGTCGGGCCCTAGCGTCGTTTAGGTTTGAAATTAAAATTTAACTAAATTTTAAGATAATAAAATATGCAGAATGACGAAGTTTTGGAAATTCCTCGCGTGACTGCACAGCAAATTCAATCATTTAGAGCCGTTTATAGATCTCCAGGTCAAGCCAAAAAATCTGCAGAAACTTCAGGTAAAGTAAAAAGTTCATTTTTACTCAAACATAAAAAATAAATGGTTCCCGGAAATTTCTTCTTTTACGTTACGTCTTTTAACATCCCATCTTCCATATCTCGTCTATTAAACAACTCGTGTTTGGAAAACTCGTCTTTTGGGTGCGATTTTGTAAACGTAGTTTTACTTAAAAAAAAAACAGTTTTCCGTATTTGCTTCTAAAAACTGCTTTTTTAGAAACAAAAGCGAAACCTAAAAATCAAGCAAACTTTATTAAGGAAAATTTGTATTTAACGATGTGGTTTTTTAGTTAAAGTGAAAAAAGCTGTGTAATTACCAGGGGCGTAGCCAGGATTTTGGAAAAGGGGTGGGGTTGCACTCCATACAAATTTTTCGAAATGGGGGTTGTGGGGGGGGGTTGTACTCCAAATTTTCAAAATACCATAAAAAAGACATTAAAAATGAATAAAATTTTTTGCGCTTTGTGCTGAGTGATTCTTTAAAGTTTAAAAAGGTATAATATTAAAAGTCGTGCGACAGCACGAAAAAATTTTTAAAAATTGTCTTTGAAATTCATTAGAAACATTACTTAAAAGTTGTAAAAAGGTATATAAATGTCGAACGCTGCTTGGAGCGAAGCGCGAGAAACTTTTTTAAATTTGTGTTATTAGGTTAGGACCCCCAAATTTTCACCTCCGCCAGCCTAAAAGGGGAGTTACAACTCCCATAACCCCCTTGGCTACGCTCTTGGTAATTACTGAGCCTAAGCAAAACCTAAATATTAAGCAAAACTTTATCGTTTGGGTGAAAACTCGCCAGTTTGAAAGTCTTTTTATACAAAATTGCATCCAAAAGACGAGTTTTCCGAAGCAAGATGTTTAAAAGATTATCCTTCCGAAGACAAGATGTTGAAAGATGTAACGTTGAAGACCTAGTTACAGACCTAGTAGACCTAGACTAAAATAAATACCTAGTTCCTAGATTTTTTTTCGAATAAATACACACAATTATTAATTATTATGTGAATAGGCAATTATGTTGTTAATAAGTAAAGTTGGTGACGTGCAAAATCACCATAAAAATTGTGTTAAACTCTCATGGCAAAACCCCCCATAAAGCAGTGTTAATTTCGTACGATATGACAATGAAAAATGCATTTGCAAAATTAAATTTGTTTAAAAAACTTAATTTTATTCATGAAAACATTAAAAAAATAGTTTTTCCCATGCAAAGCTCGAAAATCAAGTTCAATTTTATTTATGATAAATTTTATTTGTATTTTCTAAGTCCTACCTAAGTGTTAAAATATTGCAAACGCATTATATTTATGGTGAATTGACACAACTTTATGGTGATTTTGTAATGTTTACGGGGATTTTGGCCATGGGAAATTTGTCCATGGGGTTTTCGGCTACGAACCCGTGAAGTTTTTGTAGCTTAATTGTGCCCAAGTCTAAAACTTTTAAAACTAAACAAAAGTTGCGACATATGAAATTCATAGTATTTTTAAGAAGTCAGTTACCGTATGTGTATAGGAATGTATCAGCCGTATTTACGAAACCGGTGTCTGACGCCCGGCGTGTCATGTACATCTTAACGACAATAGACTAAGTGGTTTTCGGCTTTTTCTTTAAAAACATAAACAAAACGACTTGTACTGCTTACAACTAAATAAATATGAGGAGATAACTTGATAAAATAAAATAAAATAGGCTATATTTGATGGAAATTTTAAGTTTCAAATAACTTAAAATGGTGTTAAAATTCAGCAAAACCAAAAAAAGCTTGCACGTCATTGTCATAGGATGTTTATGACACGACAGGTGTAAGACGCAGGTTTCGTAAGTCTAAGTACGGCTGTATTTGCCCAATATCAGCATCCGAGAACATCTACGGGTTTCTTATAAATTCTACCTTTAAAGTTAGTTCATACAATGCCTCATTTTTATGGATTTTTAACTTCATTCAAATTAAAGTTTTCAGGTCTTAATCTTAATGAGTGTTTTAGAAATAAAAAAATTAAAAATGTGTTAAAACTTAGTTTTATCTAAGGCAAAGACTAGTGTTTTTTACCTACTTTTTTTAAATAAAAAAAGTTGGATAAAGTGCAGTCACACAACCTTTTGAAAGACAATGAAGTAATTTTTATTTAAAAAAACACATGTTTAGGTTTTTTAAAGTACATATCTACAGACCTGTGCACGGTCTGGAAATGTCTCCCCCACTTTCTTGGAGGATTAGCCCCCCGTTTTATTGCCCCTCCCCGCCGCCCAAAAATCAAAAAGACCCAATAACTATGACGCCATTTTGACCTATTATGACGCCATCATTGCAATCGTTTTTGCAGTTTTTAACCTATTTTAATGCTTTTTAAGCCATTTTAAACGTATTTTTACTTAAATTTTGCCTTTTTTGTCTTTTTTTTTCGTTCTTTTTTCTCTTTTTTTCTCCTTTTTTTCTTTTTTCCCTTTCTCCGCTGCTTGGCCCCCCCGTTTTATTGCCCCCCCTCTCGTTTCAAAAAAGTTGCCCCCCGTGTCCCCCATTTTGGAACTGCTCCCCTAATAAAACCCCTCGGGGGGACAATGCACAGGTTTGTATCTAGACATATAAGAGCAGACCTGTGCACGGTCTGGAAATGCCCCCCCCCGTTTTATTGGAGGATTTGCCCCCCCCCCCCGTTTTATTGCCCCCCCCCCCCCGCCAACTAATGAAAAAGTACCCTAAAAATATGACGCCATTTTTGACCTATGATGACGCCATCATCGCGAATTTTTTGCAGTTTTTAGCCTATTTCAATGTATTTTAAGCCATTTTAGACATATTTTTACCTTATTTCCGCTTTTTTTGTCCCTTTTTTCCCTTTTCCCTTCTTTTTTTCTCTTTTTTTCTCCTTTTTTCTTTTTTTCTTACCCCCCTGCTTGCCCCCCCCCCGTTTTATTGCCCCCCCCCCGTTTCAAAAAAGTTGCCCCCCCCCCGTGCCCCCCCCCCGTTTCGGAATTGCCCCCCGGTTTAACCCGGGGGGCAGTGCACACGTCTGTAAGAGTAACTGCAATTGTTGTATATACACATTTTTTAATATTTTTAGTACAACTTCAATTTTCGATAGGTAGCTAAATATTAGTTTGGTTGAATATGTGTTAATATTTTAGACGTTACACAAGAGCTAATATTGCAAGCTGAAATTGATCAAGATCTTCAGAAAACTGTGGAATCAACTCTTAACGGTAATGTTATAACTTTTTATTGCTCTTAAACTTATTCACGTAATTTTTTTTAATTTTTTAGATTAAATGGTAGTGATATAAAATGCACAAACAAAAATCATTAAGATCCATAGCAAAATATCCTAAATTAAAAAGCCTTTTCAAAGCCAGCCAAGACTGGTCGTACCTTTCTCTCTGTCTCGTGTAGTTTTATTAGGGTTGCCCTGGTTAACTAGTTTAAAATTTTAGAGGGTCCGAGAAGATAGATGAACACGGTCACCGAAGCTAGGAGGTCTTTACCCCGGGTAAATGACATTTTAAAATCTTGTAGAGGGGTCCTAGGGGAAAAGACCACGGACCCCCTTAGCTGTGTTGTCTAGGGGGAGGGTCGACCCGGGGTGGAAAATTTTAAAACTTAGAAGGGAGGTCAGGTGGGCTCTTCTTTCCGACGCAAAATACTTTTAAACCATTAAAGGTTTAATAAGTGTTTTTTTGTTATAAAATAATACACATTTTATTAAATAAAAAGCGATATTCTGGTATAAAAAAGGTGTAAAAACACAAATTTGTGTTTAAAATTTACGTGTTTGGGAGAAAATTTGGTATAAAAAAGTACTTAAAATATTCTAGATCGGGCCAGGGCCAGGGGTAAAAAATTCGAAAATTTGATGGGAGAAGGATCTCCGAAATTTCGAGACTAGGGTGGGTGGACTCATTAGTGGAGCAGCTTCCCGGATTTTTGGGGGGAGGGTATACCCGACCCCCGAAATTTGGGAGGGAGGTGTCCCAAAAATTTTTTTGAGGTATACCTCAAATACCCCATTTTTAGCATTTTTAGTACTGGGACCCCGAAATTTTAGGGGGAGTGTCCGGGGTACCCACAAATTTTAGAGAGGGGGAGTGTCGGCTATAATCGGGATTTTTTAAGAGGGTATAACCCCCCAACCCCAACCTTTTCCCCTGGCCACCTCTGGGTGGACCCCACACCATACATGGCCAAGTTAGTCCGGAGAGGAAGGGGGAGGGTTAAAACCCAAATTAGGGGGTTTAAAATCCGAGAAACGCAAAATACCCATATCGTTTTTTCTGGAGTGCATTTTACCTATATGGTTTTTCGATTTCAAAGAAAAAAATAGGTAAAAAACGCTAATTTTTGGTCAAAAAGGCCTTTTTATAGCATTTTTGAGCTTTTTACTGTTTAAAACATTCATTTTTACCTTAAAACTTAAGTTTGGAGGCAGTTAGAAGTCATTTTTAAGAAATTTTTTTACTTCAAAAAATTTGGGGGGGGTTAACCTTTTCTCCCCCCCCCATTTCTGAGTGGGGGTTAAACCCCCTCCCAACCCCCCCCCCCCCCCGTGCCCATGTATGCCCCACACCACCACCCCGTGTTCATTTATGTCTGAGGGTCTTCTTGGAGAAGGGGGGAGGTGAGGTGGGGGAAGAGCCCGTTTTCCAAAGGTGTTTTTCAAAATTTTTGATATTACTTACTTTTTTGTCTAAATACGACCCGCGCACCCGCCTCCCTCCTTAAATTTTTTTAAAGAAAACGGGTGCGAAATTTTATGGCTACAGGTAACCTAACCCTGCCCTCTAGAGATGTGATTAAGTGGTGCCCTAACACAAAAACTTCGCAGAAAACTCATTATATAGTTTGTTTTTTAGAACTACATCAAGAACGTATGACAACACTTCGAAAAGAGTTAAAACACCTGCAAGAAAGTGACTGGTTGTATTCTCCAGCTGATATTACCGCCTTTTCGAATAAGAAATAAACTGCTTTCGTGGTTTTGAAGTGCTTTATGTCTTCTCAGAGACTTAAAACTGAGCGCAAAAAGTCTCTTTCCGTGTTTGTTACAGTCGGAACGACGCAGTTCGACAGTTTGATTTCCGCTGTCACTTCTCCGTCTGTTCTCGAGGTGCTCGAATCTCGGAACTACAACTCCGTTTTGCTACAAATCGGCAAAGGAAAAACGGAACCCTCTGCGTCGCCTGCCACCGAAGGAAATAACCCGATTACGGTGAATTTTTATCGATACAAGACATCGATCGCCGAGGATCTACGCGACGCGGATCTGATCATCAGTCACGCGGGGGCCGGGACTTGTCTGGAAGTACTGGAACTGGGAAAAAATCTGCTGGTTGTGGTCAACGAAAAACTCCACGATAACCACCAATTCGAACTCGCGCGTCAGCTAGCCAAAGTATTCTTAATAAAAAATATGTAAACACGTTAAACATGACCGGTAGTATCTAGCTAGAACATATAAAATAAAAAAAAATAACAGCAGCCATGTTCTAAGCAAATTTTTTATCTATTTAACGCTATTTTGTGTCTGTAAATTTTTTCCCGCTCAAAAATTTTTAAAAATTTTTAAAAGTAATTTTTAAAGCTAAACTAAAACCTAATAGTTGTTAGGTACCTGTTTTTTTCCGCTAAAGTCTAAAAAAAATTGTTGATTTATTTAAACGACAACTAACGTAAAATGGTTTTTAGGACAGACATTTATTTTACTGCACGCCAGAAACATTAAAAGAAACACTGCAAGCAGCCGATTTCGATTCGTTAATTCCTTACAAACCGGGTGAACCGAAAAAATTCGCGAATTGGTTGGATAGGTTTTTGGCGTCACCACAAGAAAACTGAGACGTCAACCCCACTTCTCATCGATTCGTATGCAAATTTCCATAATTTAACACCCGAAACGTGTTAATATATTGTTACATTTCTACATTTTTAATTGACGCGATTCACTAATTATAACTTTATCGTAACTATGGGATCACTGGGAGGACCGAATATCTGGACTATTACTGCCGAAGAACGAGCAAAGCACGACCAGCAGTTCTACACGCTAAAGCCGCAAAATGGTTTTATTACAGGTATAATTTTGAAACTTTGATGAAGAAATAAAACATTTATTATTATTAAAAATAGGACCGCAATCCAATACGGTAGAATTTATTAAGTATTTTAGCATTTATTTTGTAATGTAGGTAAGTTAAGAAAAATTAATAATTTAATAAATAAAATAAAATAAATACTATTATTATCTAGAGGCATAGATGAACACGGTCAAAAAGCTGTGGGGGGGGGTTTTTACCCCGGGTAAATGAAATTTCAAAATCTAGGGGGGGAAACCTAGGGGGGTGGAACCCCCCCCCCCTCCTAGCTTTCTAGGGGGGGGGTCGATCCGGGGTGGAAGATTTTGAAACCTAGAAGGGGGTCAGGTGGGGTCCGGTGTCCAAAGCATAACAGTTTTAAACCATAATAACTTTAATAATTGTTCTTTTTATAGGATAATACTACATTTTATTGAATAAAAAGCGATATTTAGGTATAAAAAGGGTGTAAAAACATGAATTTGTGTTAAAAATTCACGTTTTTGGAAGGAAATTTAGTATAAAAAAAGTACTTAAAATTTTCTCGAGAGGGGGGGGGGTCAGATTTCAAAATCTAGAGGGGGGTCAGGGGTAAAAAATTCGAAAATTTGGAGGGAGGGGGGCCCCTGGATTTTTTTCTAGGGGGGGGCCAAAATTTCGAGGCTAGGGGGAGGATAGACGCCACCCTACCCCCTCCCCCCTGTTCATCTGTCTAGAGGGTTTTAGGAATATAAAATTAGTCTTTAAAAAATCGTTTTGATAAAATGTAAGTTTTTCGAAATTTGAATATTGCAATCTTAGTTGTCACTAGAATTATAATATAAAATTTATTCCTCAACTTATTTAAACAAGTGACTTTATTTCGATAAATGTTGGTTTAAAAATCTTTGTTTTAATGAAAAATATATTATCAATATCAGCGAAAATCGAAAATAATTTCGATTTAGGTGCTCAAGCCCGAGACTTTTTCATGAAAGCCGGTCTACCGTCTCAGGTTTTGGCGCAAATTTGGTCGCTCGCCGACCTCAACCAGGATGGGAAAATGGATCGAAAAGAGTTCTCCATCGCCATGGCGCTGATACAGAGAAAGCTGAAAGGCTTCAGCATACCCGCCACTTTGCCGCCCTCCATGACGGCGGATCCGCAGCCAACTGTCGGGACTTTCGGTCCCGGAGGATTAGTAGGCGGGGCTGCGGCGCCCGGGGATCCAATGAGCGGCCTCCCTGCCGGTGGCGGACCAATGGGAGGTACATGGCCGAGAATGGGCGTGCCTCCGATGGGAATGGGGGGAGCGCCGCCGCCGGCGGTGGGTCAGTACGGTCTGCCACCCGGGGGTTCGCCCGTCCCGGGGGCGGTCCCCCCGGTGCCCTACGGCGTCCCGTCCATCAGCGTGGGGGCGCCCCCGGCTTCCGTCCCGCCGCCCGGTGGCCCGACGGACTGGAGCATGCCGCAGGCTAACAAACTCAAGTACAGCCAGATGTTCAACAATCTGGACAAAGGGCGAGTGGGCAGTTTGACCGGGGTCCACGCCAGGAATATCCTCAGCCAGTCGGGGCTGCCCAACCCCGTCCTGGCCCAGGTTTGGAATCTCAGCGACATGGACAAAGACGGACGGCTTACAGTCGACGAATTCTGTCTCGCTATGCACTTTGTGGAAATGGTTGGTGGATTATTTTTTATTAGCTATGAAATTTTTACTCCGATGATCTGTTTAATATAAGGGGCTGTTAACATATTTAGCAAGAAACCATACATGAGTAAGTTGGTCCAGAGTGGGTGGGGAGGAGAGGGTAAACCCGGAATTAGGGAGGGAGGTTAAAATCCGAGAAACGCATTTTTTTTTTACCCATATCGTTTTGTTGAAGAGCATTTTAACCACATCGTTTTTCGATTTTACAGGAACAATAGATTAAAAAAACGCTAATTTTAGGTTAAAAAGTGCTTTTTATTGCATTTTTGAGCTTTTTATTGTTTAAAACATCCATTTTGACCTCAAAACATAAGGTGAAACGATACAGTTAAGATACGCTGTCGTTTTTTGTGTATAACTCGTGTCATACGTGACGGACAGAAGCAAACTATATATTGGGAGAAAGGATATTTTTTCCCGGCTCTTCATTCCTAACTTTACATCCTTTCCACCAGATCCACACATAACCCATCCCAACAACACAGCCAATACGAAAAACACCCCACCACCCCCAACCCCCTCCCCACAAAACCCCAGCAACCCCTCCATTTTATTTATATTTATTTTTGAAATAAAAAATACAAAAACGTGATAGTATAGTAGAGATTTCGTTAAAAACTTGAAAATTGGCTCTGAATTATGTTACAACAGCTGTGTTAAAAGTTGGTTAAAAGTTGGGGTAACAAACTAGAGGTCCTATCTATCCATTTTCTATATTTTTTTTGGAAAAATTACATTTTAAAACTTTGAGGGGAAACCGGAGGGTCCCGAGATTTTCGTCTAGGGGGGGTCCTTAGGCAATATTTTCAAGTCTAGGAATTTTTTTTAAGGTTAACCCCACCCTGCCCCCCCTTTCTCACCTATGGTCGCAACCCCCTCGCTAGCACCCCTTGGGGGAGTCGAATCAAAAAACGGAGGTTGGATTCGAAATCAGGACCCCCCCCCCCCCAAAAAAAAACCCTCGAGTACGTGTTTTAAAGAAAATCAACGAAATTTTTGCAAGATTATCGTTTTAAAGATAATTTTTTGTATATTTTTCCAAAATTAGGGAGTTAAACTTTGGGGGGGAAGTTAAGCCCCCCCCCCCCCCTCCGTCTCATGTATGCAAGAAACATATTAAACTTACTTAAGTTTTAGGATCCAAAGAACGCATTTTTTTAATTTTAAAGTGCAAGTGTCTTTTCAAATTTTTGACATACTGTTAAAAAGGTACTAAAAAATTTTTTTAAAAAAACTTTTGAAAAATGTAAAATAAACAGCGAAACGAACAAAATAATCATACGGAACACAAAGTCCACAGTTTTTTAATAAATAAATTTATGTACTACAACATAAAAATTAATAATTAAGCACCAAAATAATTTCTAATATAATTTTGCTACCTTGAAAAGTAATAAAAAGTTTCGAAAAAATCTCAAAAAAAAATCACTTTTACACCAATCTAAAATTATAGGTGAAAATGGGTCACCAGTTACCCAATGCTGTTCCACCGGTATTGTTGGGAGTTGGGCGAACCCGTACGATTAGCCAAGGAAGTGAAACACCGGAAACTCCAGGAAGGAGCGGCTCAATCTCAGAACCTTCAGAACAATCTCAGGTAATTCAGACCTGTGCACGGTCTGGAAATCCCCCCACCGCTTTATTGGAGGATTTGCCCCCCCCCCTTCCCACCCATTTTATTGCCCCCCCCCCCTCCGCCAAAAAAGAAAAAAGTACCCTAACATATGGCGCCATTTTTAACCTATAATGACGCCATCATACTATTTTTTTGCAGTTTTTAACCTATTTCAATGCATTTTAAGCCATTTTGGACCTATTTTTTACCTTATTTATTTCCCTTTTTTCCCTTTTCTCATCTTTTTTTTTCCCCTGCTTGCCCCCCCGTTTTATATCCCCCTCCCGTGTCATAAAAATTGCCCCCCCCCCCCAAAAAAAACCCGATAGGGGAGGGCAGTGCACAGGTCTGAGTGATTGATTGTGATTTAATTTTAATAATTTATTTATAATAATGAACTTTATTTATTTTATTTTTAATTTTTATTCAAATTTGTATTTGCCATCAACTTCAAACTCCTTCCGAAGCTGGCACCCCACCGCCAATTATTTTTATGGTCATGGAAACACCCACCCTTTTTTTTATTTTAAAATTTGGGAAGTCATAAGAGTTTAAAACCACCACAAAACATACACAGGCAAATCATTTTACCGAAATTAAGAATTCTGTTTAACATTGTCAAATTGAATTGTGATTTCACAAAAAAGTTTGCAAAAAATATTCAGCTATAAAATTAATGGATTTAAATTTTTAAAACACAGTTTTTAGGCAAGAATATTAGCGAGCTTCGAAGACAGGAGGAAACAAAATTTTGAAAAAGGGCAAGCAGAACTTGAAAGAAGAAGAGCTTTGCTGCAACAAGAGGTACTTTTTGTTACGTTGTCAAGTATTTATATAACTAAACATAAATCTCCAGTTCATCAGACCTGTGCACTGCCCTCCCCCCCCCGGGGTTAAAACGGTAGGGGGGCAATTCCAAAACGGGGGGGCACGGGGGGCAACTTTTTTGAAACGGGGGGGGGGGGCAATAAAACGGGGGGGGGGGCAAGCAGGGGGAAAGAAAAAGGAGAAGAAGAAAAAGAAGGAGAAGGGAAAAAAGGGACAAAAAAAGCGGAAATGAGGTAAAAATAGGTCTAAAATGGCGTAACATACATTGAAATAGGTTAAAAACGGCAAAAAATCCGCGATGATGGCGTCATCATAGGTCAAAAATGGCGTCATACTTTTTTATTTTTTGGCGGGGGGGAATGCAATAAAACGGGGGGGGGGCAAATCCTCCAATAAAACGGGGGGCATTTCCAGACCGTGCACAGGTCTGGTTCATAGTTTCGATGACAAACGAAAACGTTTTTTTTTAAAGATTAGATTAAGCTTAGCTATAACAGTTTTTTATCTTGCGTAAACATGTCACGGTTGTAGTTCACTTACTCGCTCACTATCGCTTCAGTGGGCTGATGGAGCCATAGGTCACCGACCTTCGACGGCTCAGGGGGGGGGGTCCACACCCCGGGGTGTGGAGGTTTTTGACCTCCAGGGGGGGGGGTCACACCCCGGGGTGTTTTTTTTGAAAAAAAGCAGGGGGGGTGGTCACACCCCGGGTACCATTTTTTTGACCAAAATTGACAATTTTTTGACGAAATTTGACCATTTTTTAAGCATTTTTTGGGATTGTCTAGTTAGGGGGGGTGGTCAAAAATGGGCCTTAGGGGGGGGGTCAGGGGTTCAAGGGGTCAATGGGGGGGAGGGGTAAAAATGGGCCTTAGGGGGGGGATGAGGTCTCAGAGGCCGTAGGGGGGGGGGTGTCCCCCCCCCAACCCCCCCCCCTTCGGTGACCTATGGATGGAGCTTATAGTACACTAACGATTATAATAATTATCATTAATGTGTATTCTTTATTTTTAGGAGAATAAAATGCGAGAGGAGAGAGAGCGAAAAGAACGCGAGGAACACGAAAGGAGGGAGCGAGAGAGGCTGGAGATGGAGAGGAGAAGACAGTTGGAAATCGAAAAACAGATGGCCAAACAACGAGAACTGGAAATGCAACGCCAGGAAGAACAAAGAAAAGTAAGCCTTTTTTGTGGTTTTTTGCAAGCCTTAAAGTTAGATGGGCTGCCGGTTAATCTTATAATTTTTGTGTTTAGGACCTGAGATCAAAATTTAAAAACTATAAATACATGTATTAAAATTATTATTATGATCTATAACTAAAAAAATTAATCCAAAATCCGCCTGCCAATTTTTATCCTGCAAATCGTTCAAGATAAAATAAATTCTTACCTTTAAAATTACTTTTAGTTTTACTCTTAAAGGTTGTGAGAATATATTATCTATAAACGACATAATTGATTTATGCGATAATTACATCTTTCTATAGTTACAATCGCAAACTATAAAATGAAATGAAAGTGATGGTTCACATTGACTAAAATTTTTAAACTAAAACTAACCTTTTTTAAAAAATGGCCCTTCCAGACCCCCAAATTTTTATCCTTGGCGACTCAAAAGGGGTGGTCTAACCCCAAATTTTTCCCTTTGCCGACCCAAAAAGGGGGTCTAGACCATAGGTGGGCAGCCTCTCGGATTTTGGGGGGTATAGGGGGGGTCAAATTTTAGGGGGGGTGTCCAGCAAGACCCAAATTTTAAGGGGGGTGTACCCAATATTTCCGCGCTGCCTTAAAATGAGCTTAAAACGCGTAAAAAAACGTAAAACAAGCTTATAAATGCTTTAAAACTGTGTAAAATTAAAATAAGACCTTATTGCAACTTATAAATTTTATTTTTTTAATTCTTTTAATAATAATGTGCAATGGCGCAGTCAGGATTTCATTTCAGGGGCGTTGGTCGGGGGGGAGAAAAAGTTGTCAACGGGGCGCACCGCGCCGCCGCATGCGCCGCGTAGCGGCGCCAGCCGGCGCGAAGCGTCGGCGCGGGGGCTCTGGGGGGTGTCCCCCCAGCCGCCGGAGGCGAAAATTATTTAAAATATATACTAAAAACGGCTTAAAAATCATCTCCTGGTGATCGCGTGAACATACATTTTACTTTTGTTTTTTTACCTAATTTCTACATAGTTTTCTGTGATCTTAAAAATTCAGTCAGGGGGGTTCGGGGGGAACAATGCCCCCCGGAGGAGAAAATTTATAATTTGAGGCGCTAAAATACACTAGAAATTTTAATTCCAAATGATACTAATTACAAAATTTAAGGTTTTTTATAGCTATACTATACATTTATAACATGTGTTTAAAACGTTAAAAAAGGATAATAGTGTTTATAGTAGTTTTATTAAACATGTATTCCTTAACTACTGAATGGGATAATCGATTTGCAATTGAAAAACTAAGATAAATTGCCAATTTAAACTGCCCGCGTAGCGGGGAAATTTAAACTGCCCGCGTAGCGGGGGAATTTAAAGGTAATAAAAGGTAATGAACGGGGAAATAAGGTAATAAACACTCCGCGCGAAGCGCGGAAAAATTTTTTAGTCCTTTTATAACACTTAAAAATTTTTCTTTGGGAGGCGAATTTGGGGGGGGGGGGGGTGTCCCCGACTACCCCAAATTTAAGGGGGGTGTCAGCAAAATCCGAAATTTTGGGGGGGGGTTAACACCCCCCAACCCCCCTCCTGCCCACCTATGGTCTAGACCCCCTAGACCCCCCTGGCTACGCCCATGAGCGCTATAAAATTACTATAAAACATGAGAAAAACTTTATGTACCAGAGAAAAAGTTTGGATTTGTTGATCAGTTATTAAAGTTATTATGGTTTAAAACTCTATTGCTTTGCACACCGGACCCCACCTGACCCCCCTCTAGGTTTCAAAATTCGCTCTTCTAGGTCGACACCCCATAAAAAGCTGGGAGGGGGTTCAGTGTTCAGACCCCCCTGGAAGCCCCCTAGAATTCAAAATTCGATTTACCCCGGGTAACCACCCACCTAAATTATCAGACTGTTCTCACCTATGGGTGGACCCCACCATAGGTGGGCAGCCTCTCGGATTTTTGGGGGGGCGGTCAAATTTTAGGAGGGTGTCTGGCAAGACCCCAATTTTGAGGGGGGGGGTGTACCCAATATTTTCGCGCTGCCTTAAAATGGGCTTAAAACTTGTAAAAAAAACGTAAAAAAAGCTTATAAATGCTTATAAATGTGTAAAATTAAAATAAGACCTTATTGCAACTTATAAATTTTATTTTTTAATAATTACGTAATAATAGAATTAGTAATTTTATTGTCTTGATTATAAAGTTATGTATCACAAACTTTTTAATCCATAATCTTATATTTAATTAAAGATTATACATACATGGGCAGACCTGTGCACTGCCCCCCCCCCCGGGGGGGTTAAAACACGGGGGGGGGGCAATTCCAAAATGGGGGGGCACCGACCTTTGAAACGGGGGGGGGGCAAGCAGAGGGGAAAGAAAAAAAACAGAAAAAAGGGAGAAAAAAAAGAAGGGAAAAGGGAAAAAAGGTACAAAAAAAGCGGAAATAAGGTAAAATGGCTTAAAATACATTGAAATAGGCTAAAAACTGCAAAAAAATTCGTGATGATGGCGTCATCATAGGTCAAAAATGGCGTCATATTTTTAGGGTACTTTTTCATTTTTTGGCGGGGGGGGGCAATAAAACAGGGGGGGCAAATCCTGCAATAAAACGGGGGGGGGGCCTTTTCAGACCATGCACAGGTCTGCATGGGAGTAGCCAGGGGGTCTAGACCCCCCTTTTGGATCGGCAAAGGGAAAAGTTTGGAGTTTGCCCCCCCCCCCTTTTGGGTCGCCAAGGATAAAAATTTGGGGGGTCTAGAACAACCATTTTTAAAAAATTTTCTCGCGCTTCACTCAGCGCTCCATTAATTATATAGTCTCCTTGCAAATTTCTATTATTTGTTTTGTAATCTTGATATGACCACGCTGACCCACCCCATTCTTAATGTTTTAACTGGTCTCCCTCCACTAGTTAGTTAGTTAGTT
>JASAMX010012357.1:0-17182 GCA_030248175.1 Microlaimidae sp. YZB2_3
GTTATAATTTTTTTCAACCATTGCGTATTGCTCCTAATTAAATATTGAACTTAAACATTATAGATTACTTTTACTTTACTTACATTAAAATTTAAAAAAATATTGAAATTTATTTTGATTTAAAATATTTGAAAATATTAACTTTTTATTACATTTGTTCATTTATTAAGAGAGCATATAGTTTGCAAACGTACCATTGTGACAGCCTTCACTGAAGAGATTCCTTCCACATACATGGACATTTTTACCTCGATAGCAGGAATTAAACCGTCTGTAGATTCCAAGCTCACAAGCGGATCGTCCAACTTTTCATAACTTGCGTCGTTGACTATTTTTCGAAGAGCTTTAACACTCCCAGAATGATTGGTGTTAAGTGAACTAAAGTTTTACTAAATCATAAAATACTAAACAAAAATTTAAAAACTTTTTTTTGACATAAAGGCATAAAGCGAAAATTCAAATTTTATAAATTACGAAAAAAACAAGGTAAAAATTTAAAAGTTTTGTTAACGCTGATTAATTAATATATATAATTTTCGGCTAAATTAATTTTTCAGTTCTATGTCGCAATTTTTTGATTTAATTTGAAAAAAAACCGGGTCTTAAAATTAAAGCAAAGCCTACAGTAACATTTACTAAATAATAAAAAATACAAAATCAAAAAACCGCTACAAGAATTCAAAAATACCAGCAGGGGAAGTTCTTTTTTATACGGTTTTAAAAGTTATCGAGGTTAACTTTTTATTACGAGCTTAAGTATGTGAACGAAAAATCACTTTTATCCAGGTTAAAACCGGGTTAATTTTTTTATTGTTTTAATATAAAAGTTTAGTTACGCCGGGTCACATTGACATATAATATAATGTTGTTTTGACTTATTTTACTTTATTTTGCTTATTTTACTTTGTTTTGACTTATTTTGATTTGTTTTGACTTATTTTACTTGTCAGTAGCGATAAATTCGTACACCGCGGACATGGTTACTTCGGACATGAGTTTTTTTTTCACCTCTTTAGATAAATTGTATTGTATTAAAACAAAAAAAACACATTAAATTTGAAAAATTAATCTGAGTAGTTAACTGCCCTTTTGCTAAATTTAGAATTCATATTGAAAATTAGGATAACGTCATTGTCGGGTAACACCCCACACAGCTCCATAATGATTGGTTACATTACCGCTGACAACTTTTTGATCTGCACGTTTATTCTTCAGGTCGTTTTGAAAGAGCGGCTATGCTCTTAGCCTAACGTATTTTTGTTTTTATTAAAAAATGTTCATATGTTACCTGCTGTAATTAATCAAACTTGACAAAATATCCAGACAAAAAACTTGCAATATCATTATTGTTTATCCTAAAAAATATATAAATAATTAATAGCACACATTGCAAAACAGCTCACGATTTCTGCAGAATTGTCTGCAAAATTATAAAAAAAAAAAAAAAAGATGAGTTATTATATTTACATTGGGATTTTCTATACATTTAAATGAAAATTTCATGATATTTTTTACATTTTTTTGAGTTTTTAATATTATACATGGTACATTTTGATAGTTTCGTAGTTTCGCATGGAAAAAAGCAAATTCGTTTGGAATTGATTTTAAACCAAACTAAGTAAATTTGCGCTATTGCGCTTGCGTCAACAGTGAAGAAAACATGGTATGAGGAGGGGGAGAAACAAAGCGCGAAAAATTCGAAACGAGACAGAAAGAAAGAAAAAAAAAAAAAACACACCCACCCACCAACCAACCCAAAGAAGACAAGCCACACAACCCCACACCAAAAAAAAAGCACAAACGCAGAAGAGAACGCACGCCAAAAACCACCAACCCGCACGACCAAGCGAACACAACAAACAACCCCGCCAACGCGAACCAAACCAACGCCAAAACCACATAAAAACCCCACCACCAAACCACAACAAACCAACTCTTTGAGCGGTTGTTTCAAGATTCATTTAAAATAATTAATTAATTAAAAACTTACTATATAATCGGTATTATATTTTTGAATAGGCACCTTGTACTGGAACTCGGTTTATACATGAAGTATGCAATATACATAGGCGTAACCATAATGGATAATTACCGTATCTCCTACTTATCTTTTGTAGTAGGCAGATCAACCGATCGAAATTTCGCGCACTTTCGAGGGTTGATCTGCATACTACAAAAGATAAGTAGGAAATAAGGTAATTATCCATTATGGTGACTCCCTATGTTTATTGCATACTTCATGTATAAACCGAGTTCCAGTGCAAGGTGCCTATACATATGCTGCCTTTTTTTAATCGCAATCATAAGCTCGTAAACTAAACCACTGCGTTATAAAAAATATAATATTCTTTTATACCTTTTTTTTCTTAAATCCAATTCATAATCATACAAACATATTGCTTGCTTCTTGTGCTTGATATAAAAATATAAAGTGAGATTATTAAAACTTATAAGTTATTTCGAAAAAAATTAAAACAAATATACATATTGTAATGGATAAAGGAAAAGAATAATTATTATAATGAAGGCAGTTTATAAAAACAGCAGGTCAATTACAAAAGATAAATAAAAATGATGTATTATAAACCAATAGGAAATAAAATATTAACTTTGAATGCGTATATTATTTCAAATACTATTGCGCTTATCCCTGGAGTGCTTTTGGTACACGGATATAATAAAACATGTCACTTCTTTCATTTTTGAACGATTGTTTTGGTTTATGTTTAAACGCAAAAAGCAGTATATACCAATGTTAAATTGAAATTGATTCAAGTTAAGTGGAAGTTAAGTTTGGTTAAGACAGACGATTGATGAAATATTGTCAAGGTTATCAAGGTTCTCGTTAATTCGTAAATCTCATGTCATAAATAATTGACATAAGTATGGTTTGTGCTAAGCTGATTGAACGTTAAGAATGCTGTTCTGTTTAGTATTAGTATGTTTAGTATTTTTGTGAAGTGTTCCATGAAAAATTAAGATAATTCAACAGCTGAGAACGCACTTTTTAGACCTCAATTTCTCTTACGTAAGATTCAGAGATGAATCAGGTTGGGATAATTATGTATTTTGATGTCTTTGTCTTTTGAGCCGAAAAAGTCCTTCCTCGACCTTTTTTTTCACTTCTTGCTTTTTTAAACTTTTTCTGTAATTTTATTTTTTGGGTTGGGCTTAAAAAACGCGGTTTTTAAATCCTAAAAACGTAGTTCTTTTTTACCGACGTTAATTTCAACTGAAAATATATCTGTTTAAATTATTTGTTTCTGAAATACTTTTTATTTTAAAGTTAGGTATTTTCCTACAAATTAAATCGTAAATGCAGCCAAACAAATGATTGTCAAGTATGGACACCTGAAATTTGTCAAAAGATAGAAAAACGTTGAAATTAAAGAATTTAAAAAATAATATTTTAGAAATATTGAATATTTCCCGATAGTCAAGACTCTATCATTTAAAAGGAAATTATTCAGTGTTAAAGGCTTTTACAGAGTTATGACCTTGTAGGATAATTTTTAGCCAATTAGGGCTTGGGAAAAAAAACGAAGATCTTTCATTCATTGGAGATTCAAATTTTTCCCAAGCGCTAATTGGCTAAAAGTGATTCTAACAACTTTTCCCAAAACCATTCACAGATAGCAAAACATATACATATGCCGTGATCACGAATAGTATATGAGATTTTGAGGGTCCTTAAAATCATGACGTGTTTTTTATCTTGGGATAATTACATTAATTTTCCTGGAAATATTTTAATTTATCCGCCACTATTTGTGCAACATCGAATTGTGATTTATATTGACGGTGCCCGAAACAGCGGTTTGGATAAATTTTAGCAGTTTAAATTTTCGGCTCTAAATTTTTCTATTTTGGTGTATGTTATAACTCCAAGCAATTTGGGCACTAAGTTTCCACTGCATTGTAAAAATAGTAATTGTAAGGGAGACACAAAAGGTACAGAAAAGAGCAGTAATAATTCAAAACAAAAAATACGGTGAAAACTTAACTTTTAGAATGCACAAAAATAGTATTTTATAATATTATAAATGTGAAAAAAAAAAGAAATTGCTGCAAAAATCGAAAACCAGATTTATAAAAAAACTAAAAAAAACTTACAATTTAATTAGAAGAATGGCCAATTCATTTGCAGCTCTCGTCAATTCTCACAACAAAATATTCTTTATTAAATAAAAGTTGCAGTGAACAAAATAACTTGATTTAAGGACAAAAGGGCCGTAATTTGCTTTTTTATTCAAATAATCTGTTAAATTTTTTAGTAAAATTATGTTGAATGTAAATACAATTTAAAAATAAGGTACATTTTATTTACTTTGGCGAATAGTGAATCAAAAATGATGATAATAAGTTTTTTTGGTCATAAAAATTATGTTCAAATATTATTTAATTATGAAATTTGGTATTTGTTATAAGAAAAAAACATTTAAACTCCTAAAACTACGATACTCTTTTATGATTTCTAATGCAATTCAAATGCAAGCGAAAAGTGCAAACGGCTGGCGTTTCAATGTTGCTGAGATATTATATACTAGCTCTTCAACAGCTATATTATATACCTTTAATTTCTTTTAAAATTCTATCATTAGAAACTAGCTAAATTCATGCTGATCTTCTATGACTTTTTGTATTGTTTGCAAAATAAATGAAATAAATTTTTTTATCTGGGTTAAATTCAAAGGTAAAAATAATAATACCATAAAAATTGTCCTGGCTTTTTTGTAAAACCGAACTACATCTGGCTAAAGGCTGGTTTATACTTATGACAAAACGTCGTTTGAACTTTGTCCAAAAGCAATTTTAAAAAAACCAAAACGTTTTTTGGATAAGCTAAAACGTCTTTTGGACGTTTTTCTTTCTACTAAGTATAAATGCTACAGGAAATTTGTCCTTGGACAAAGTCCAAAGCGAAAAGTCCAAAAGACAAAAAAATATAAACACGTTGTCCTTTGGACTTTGTCCAAGGGAGGTTTTGTCATAAGTATGAACCAGTCTTTAATTATTTTGTATCTAAAATAGATATGCAAAATTTTGGAACTAAATTTCTCAACATAAAAAAATTAAAAAAATAATTTTATTTTAAAAATTTGATTTGATTTAAAAAACAGATTTGATAAATTTATTAAGTTTGACAGACACTTATGAGTACCCTTATCGCTTTTTGTGCTTTTCCTTTTTGATTTTATTAATACTATTATAATATTTTAAGTACTTTTTTCTGACTTGTTTGTGTTATATTTTTTTTTAGATTATAGTGAATATTTTAACGCATCTTATAATTTTATTAGTAATCAATTTTGTTTTCTAGATATTATATATTTTTATTGTATTACGGAAAAAAATATAAAAGATAATCATTTTATTCATCATACTTCATCGATTTTTGCAATTGATAACTCGTTAAAATCCTCATTCCGTTGGAAAAGTAATAAAATATAAGTTTTGATAGTTAAAATTGCTTATTCAACCAATATATATCCATTATGGATTTCTGCGATATGCTCTGTCAAAGATTATTTGACTCGCCAGACTTCGCAACGTTAGTAGTGTAGTAAAATATGTTTTAAGTGTCAAAATGTTAAAATTAAATAAACAAAAAATAGACACGGGAAATAATAAAAAAAGATTAGAAAATACTCGCACCTTTCTTAAAATACATATAACAATTTTCGATTTTTTAAGTTAAATTTTAGAACCTGCAAATCGTTAAATGCAAAAAAAAACACCCGCAACCACCTGCCAACAAAAATGGTTTACTATATATTAGCCCATTTGGTTTGTGCGGTGCGGGCAACAAAATTGTGGGCATAAAAAAGATTGAAAGCATAATTAAAATATAAAAAAATGAAAGAGTATACGCAAGAAAGTATCTCGGCCAAATTGCCTATACATTTGCTCATATAATCTGGTTAAATTATATCTGGCTGACCTCGTAAAATTAAACGAGAAACAGGAGAAGCCAATTAAAATTGTACGCTTATTACGTTTAAAAAAGAAATCAAAGTAAAGGGCAGGGTTTTTTAAGCCCCGCTCTGTCAAAAATAATTAAAAAATTAAAGTTAAAATCTTTCAGGCTAAAATTAAGGTCGTAACCACCTGCCGTCAGAAAGAAATGAAGAATGAACGCGCGAGAATAAAAATACTAAAAAAAAGTTGTCAGGGATGATTTAACCAATTTATTAAGTTTTGTCAGGTGTTAACGTGACATTTTCTTAAAAAAACGAGTGGTTACTTTATCACCAGCTAGTTTCACCATGAGTTCACACTTTCATACTTAAGACGTATGACGCATCACTTTTAACGTAAGAGAGATAGAACCGTGCGCTCTGGGTGCAGGAACAAATAATCCAAGGTCCAAATAATCCAAGTAACTAGGTCCAAATAATCCAAGCCTAGGGAAAAATAATCCACGGTTACTAGGTCCAAATAATCCAAGGTAGGTACAAATAATCCAAACAAGAGCGCTGCGAGTTGGATTATTTTTTCGCACTTGAGCTCATATTTAATTTATGCAAATTTTTAATCTTTTGATTGCTATTTCGAAAAATCGTGTTGGCAGCAATGAATTTCGCATTTCGAGCTACAGTTTAACAATAATTGGATAGATTTTTAGAAGTTTCTCAAAAATTCTTTAAAAATATAAATATTTTTTCAGTTAAAATGGACACACAAACTTCACCTTAAGAATTATTTTCTATAATCAATCAATCAATCAAAATCAAGATTTAGGTTTTGTCTATCCACTGAAAATTTTTAAGTGAAAAAATTATTTGTTAGGGTATCTGATTTAATTTTGGCCAGGCCTTAATTTCGGCAACCAATTTAGGGTGTTAGAAAATTGGCTTATTTTTAAAACGCAAAAGAACTAGCTCAAAAGTAACTGTATGAATGTTGAATAAAGTGTTTTTGCAAAAGTTTTTTATTGGTGTTATTAGGCATTATCAACATTTTCATACAGAAAGTGAATTTATTGTGATTTTCTTGATTTTTGCTTTGTATTTAAACTGCATCAAATTTAGAACAAAGCAAAATAACTTCTATTTAAGTTAAAAAAAAAAAGTTATATGTACCAGGAACGATACCTAGGGATAAATTTGCAACCTTTAAAAATATTTATCTTACGTTTTAGCAATAGTTATAGCCAGTTTTTTCTAGGTGGTTGAAGTTAATGACACGTGCCTTGAACAAAAAAAAAAAGTAAAAAAAGTAAAAAAAAAGTAAAGACAAAAAAAAAAAGAAAAAAGAGAAGGAAAAAAAAAAAAAAAAAAAAAAAAAAAAAAAAAAAAAAAAAAAAAAAAAAAAAAAAAAAAAAAAAAAAAAAAAAAAAAAAAAAAAAAAAAAAAAAAAAAAAAAGTTTAAACCTCCACTGATTTTTAAGTGTAACAGAAATTTTGAAAATTTGCACTGGAATAACAAAAATAGCTGTCTTTTGATTTTTAGACTTAATCCTGGCTCGATTGGAAGAGCCAGAAAAAACATTCAAAAAAATCAAAAAAAGGTGGCCCAAAGTTGTCGATTTTCCGTTACTTTGAAGTATTCTTTTACAAAACTGTTAGCAAAATGTTTGTGAAAGTTATATTTTTGTAAACTGGGCTTCCAAATTATATTTAAAAAGTCTGATCTTCCAAAAGTCCCAATTCTTATAGATATGGAAGGTTAATAACAGATCTTAATGTTAATAATGTTTCTGCCCTCAAATATGCTCCAGAACTCCGGAAATTTAAATTGAGAAGAGCTCTGGAGCTTTATTCATAGAATTAGTACAAAAATAGAGCGGAGCTCCAAAGGTTTTGCTGGATTAAGATGTTAAAAAAGAGGCATAGAAAGCTTGACATTCACAGTCTTAGAGTCGATATTAAGTTTAATTTCAAGAATTTAATTTAAGATTTTTTAATTTAAAAATTTGATAATTTAAGAGTTTCAAAGATTTAATTTCAAAAGCTAATAATATACAAATTTAGATTTGTCATATTCATTTCTAGTTTAATACGATGATTTCAGAATCAATGTGCAATGTTTATTTTGGAATTTTAATACTATTAATTCCTCTTATTAAACTGTTCCTAAACTATGTACTACATTAATAGGATATTGGATTTTATGCAAAAAAACTTGTTTCTTGTCATTATGATTTTATATTGATCTTTGTATAAAAATAAAAATTTGAAAAAAAAAGAATTTATAATTAAAAAAATTAATATTAAAACCAATCAAAATATGTAAAATGTTATTTTGGATTATTTGGACCTAGTGAAACCTTTGTTTGGCTTTTTTGTTCGCACTTGGCAGGCGCTGACGCGGCAAATTTGGATTATTTGTTCGCATTTGGGAACAAATAATCCAGGAGGCGCTGGATTATTTGGACCTTGGATTATTTGTTCGCACACTCCCGTGCTCTATCCTTACGTCAATTTTGACGTAAGCGAAGAAAATAGAACTGCGGAAATTTACTAATTGTGGCTGATAAATTGATTTTTTTGTTGTATTTTCTACAAATTTTTGCATGTTACGCTGTAAAAATATGTAAACTTTTATTACAGACAAAAAAATGTGTCAAAAACTTTATTCAGATCAAAAAATTTAAACTCAAAAACTCAAAAACCGAATTTAACACAATTTCAAATTTTTATAAATTTTTAAAAATTTAATATATATATAAATTATATATATATATATTATATATATATATATATACATATATATATATATATATATATATATATATATATATATATATATATATATATATATATATATATATATATATATATATATATATATATATATATATATATATATATATATATATATATATAATATATATTGGTTAAGAATTACCATATAAACTAAAATAATATATTCATTTACCCAGGTAGTAGGTTTAAATAATATATTCATTTACCCAGGTAGTAGGTTTAAATTTTATTTATTTTTTTAATTTAAAATCAATTAATTTAAAGTTAAATTAAATTAATTTTAAGTTAAAAACCAACAAGAAACTTTTTAAAATAATTTTACGCCTTTTGTTTATTTAAATTATTGTTTAAAATCACTTTAAATAAATGTTGCTATTCTGATTCAGCACGCCTTAGAATACATGTTTGTTTTTTGAATTAAAGGGAAAGAAAACATAACGTCAATTGTTTCTATTTCTCTGTTTTATTTGCAAAACCCGAAATTTACAAATTTCACAAAACAAAAACAAGATTTTATAGAAAAGAAGTGTTGCTTTTTTAGGCGGCAATGTGTTTGTTTTGTTTTTTTTAAATTTATATTTGGTAGTTTCAGTTGGTACTAATGTAATATTTGCAGCAATAATAGTGATACAATAGTTTATCTTGTTATAAATTACATATTTTCTTTTAACAACTGAGTTATTATAAATGTAAAAATTATGGTATTCAATAATATATTTTTCACAAGTTTTATTGTAACCAATTATAATAGATAAGTGTATCAGACGAACAGAAAAAACAAAAAACAACAACAAAAACAAACATTAGTATTAGTGCTGTTCCTACCTCTGAATATTTGCTTTCAAACTTCGAGACTAAGCATAAAATTTGGAAAGAACCCCGGCTCTTAAATCTCTGCAATTTAATATAAAAATTCTGGATTACTTAAAGTACCATGATAAAAAGTATTTATTTTTAATTTATTTGCCGTATCAGTAGTCGCGCTAAATCTGTTTTAACTACACTGGCATTAATTTCAATAAAAAATTCTGTACAAAAATTAGGTGCACTAAATTAGTTAAAACCTTAAAGGTGTGGTGCGGGCGGAGTCAAACTTTTTGTCTTCAATTTTGATAATTTTTTGTACAAACTTTACCCCTGCCCCAATAGCCCACAAAAAATTTTTCATCAAAATATCTTCATTGGTTCAGAAGATTTAATTTGATACCTTGATTGTTAAAATTGGTGCAGTATTTTTCGAGATATTTCGTTTCCTGTACAAAAAACTCTTGGTTTTTTCGCTAAAAAAACAAACGGCGGCAGTAAATTGATTGAGTTTGCCCAACATTTTTGCCGTAACTTCGTATTTTTAGCGAAAAAATCGAGAGGTTTTTGTACGGGATTTCAAGAAATATTGTACCACTCTTAACAATTAAGGTATCAAATTAAAGAAAAAAATAGCCGGTTTTTAAATGCATATTTTGTAAAATAAATTTTTATACCGGGAATTTTTATACCGCGAACCGCGAATTTTCAAACAAAAAAAACTGCGAACGTAAAACTCTTTGATGAGGTTTTTCATGTAATGTTGTCAAATAGTTAACGTTTTTTTTTGTTGAATCCGCCATAAAAATTATTTTACAAGTTAAAACAGAAATATTTTTAATAATTTGAATTATTATTCGACAGTATTATGTAGAAAAATTTCATTTATGCATTTTTCGTTTACAATTTTTTACTTTGCACACTTCGAACTGCGAAAAAACAGCGAACGTAAAATTCTCTGATGAGGCTTTTTCTACGTAATGTGGTCAAATATTCTAGGTTTTTTGTCGCATCGGACGTATAAATTATTTTATATGTTAAAATATTTTTGATATTATTGGGAATATTTTGACTAATTTGAATTTCTCAACAGTGTTTAATGCAGAATTTTTGATTTAGCAGTTTTGCGTTTGCAAATTTTTATTTCTTAATAATAAAAATATTTATATGTGGATTGTTCTACATAATTAACATAATAAAGATCAATTGTGTAACCCACAGTCGGACATTCTCCACTCTTATGCATTCTTAACTAAGCTTAGAATCTTCTGGGAATCTGATCAGATTTGAAAATTTGTATACATACAGCCTCACTCGCATCTATTTAGATCATTGAACCGAACCTGATATTAGGTGAGAAAAATTTAATATTATCATAAATATGCCGTTTACGGGAAGAATTTTCAAATAAAACGATGTTATATATAATAAAAACAATATTTTTCCCATTTAACTGTCGAACCAGAGCGCAAACCCAGTAATGGTGACACCACTAAAACGTAGTAATTTTAATTATAATCATCAACAAGACAGCTCTAAGGATTTCGAGGACATAAACCAGATTATAAAAAACTTATACAACGTAACGAATTATCATACATAGGTCTAAGCAAACAAAATTAATTTTTATTCCCGTGGCACATCGTTCATAACACATTTTTTAAAAAATAATTGGGTTTTACTTCCATTAGTAAATATTTTACAAGAAATGTCTGAGAAAAAGCTGGCAAAATAAACTTTACACTTGACAAAAGCCTGTACGAATAGAATAAACAATATATTTTAAGGATTTTTGGGATTGTATATAAGTTATAGAAACATTAGCTAAGTGCTACTTAAAATCTTAAAATATTCAGTCCTTATAATTCATTGTTGAAACATTAAATCATTTTGTTAATTGATATTAATTTGTAAGTACACTGAAGGAATTCTTTAAATAATAAATTTATTGATAAATTTCAAATTTCAATTTTTAATTAAATTTAACGATAAGCTGGGCCACCAAGAAGGTTTAAAACGGGTCCAAGTTTACACCATTTGTAAAATATTTTTTTGAGTAAGTCTAATAGTGGATATTTTACAAAAAAAAGATATTACGAATTGTTCTAATTAAGCTTTTATTAGCGCTTTCAAAAAAAGTTGGTTTACAAGAAGCCTAAAGATGTGTTTGGAGTGACATATAACTTTTTTTTGGCTAAAACTTAAAAAGCACAAAGCGTCGGAAGTGAAAACGACCCTGTGAACAAAATTTTATTAAAAAAAAAAGGTGATCGTGTCAACAATGGTGATCGTGTCACTGATAAACTTTTTCAGCTGATAGCCCAATATCTAATTTACAAACTGATATGAGTAGCATAAAAATCCGTGGCGTTTTTATGTATTTACAACGCTTTAAAATTCAGGTTTAAACGCTTGTTCACATTTTTTTTACTATACCTACAAGCTATAAATACTTTTTTACTGATTTTCGATTATTTATGTAAAAGTAAAAAATAATTGAAAAGTTTCAATTTAAGTAAAGTAAGAGTGAAAATAATTTGTGGTTTTTTTAATCACGATAGTCAAAACCCTCCCATTTAAAAGGAAATTGTTCAGTGTTAAAGACCTTGAGAAAGTTATGACCTTATAGAATTATTTTTAGCCAATTAGGGCTTGGAAAAAAATGCAGATCTTTTATCCATTGGAGATCCAATTTTTTCCTAAGCGCTAACTGGCTAAAAGTGATTTTAACGGATCCTCCCACAAACATTCCGACAGAGCAAAACATATATGACGTGATCACGAATACCATATGACATTTTGAGGGTCCTTAAAATCCAGAAGTATTTAAGTAAAGTAAAAGTAAAAGTAAGACCTGTTTTTTTAAATAAATATTAAGAGTAAAAGTAATTTTGAAACGGAGCATACAACCGATTTTTTGGAACTCCAAAACTCCGTTTCAAAGTGTTTTGCTAATTTTAAGTATAAATTCTAATTTTGATAAGGTTTTTGACCTAAATAAATGGTTTTCGGCATGTTAGCGTCTTAAAAACTTTTTCTACCACTCATTTAATAAGAAGCCCATGAGGAATCTACTCGTTCAATTTGTGGCGGATAGCGTTGAGCAGTTTAGGGTAAATTAAATTAACAGTATTAATTCATTCTTAAGTGGCCACTACACTCGCGTTCAATCACGTTTTCATTCAATTTAAACATTTTTAAAATATATTAATGTACGCGCTGTAATCAAATTACAGTAGCCCGCGCCTTTCGCCGCGCGTGTCAAAACAGTCGTTTATAGCATCATGTGCGCTCCACGCGGTGCGTGGGCCCAGTGGGTTCCGTAATTATTGTTTGCGCTTTTATCTTGAAGAACAGTCGTACCTTCCTGATTAGGAACCCTTGTTGGCAGAACCAGCTTAGGTATTTATAGTTTTATTACCTTATTTATATTTGACGATACCCCATTGAGATGCCAACCGCTATAGTTGGTTTCGGCCAACTTAGGTAAGAATTGTGTGTTAAGTGGAGAGTTCACAGAGGCTGTCTGTGAATTCTCCTTTGAGATTAAGGCGAAACTTCCGAAGTGTCTTGGTGGTGTGGCTACGAAATTGGGTACAGGTATTTAGTAAAGAATTTTGCACGTAGCCTACCAATACAATTGGTAGTTTGTTTTTAAGTTAAAAGGTTACATAAACCCTCGGTGGTGTGTCGTCAAGGACACCCACCGTTTTTGTAAAAATATCGTTGTTTTTTCAATCGGGTAAATTTCTACAAAATTAAATATTCAAAATATAATTCAAACCCAAGCCTCTAGCTAAATTAGAAAAATAGTGATTTATAAATTTGTTCAATTTTCTTTAAATTTATTCTCTTGTTTTTAATTACTAAAAATGTGTTTTTAATTGGCTAAAACAATAGCCTTAGCGTTCCAAAAAAATGTCTTAAACAAGTCTTTTTGTCAAAAACAAATAACGTAATTTGCTCAATGTGCGCAATAATTACCCTGCTCTTTTGCTTGCCGCAACGCGGTCTGTTACTCCCGTAAATCATTCATAAATAAACTCTTTGTGTAAACTGTTGTGTAACCTTTTTATCTCCGCAAGTAATCAAACTGCCAACGCAGCATTTAGTCCACAAAACACGTAAACTAGGCACACTCTGCGTTCACACAGTAAGCTTAAAATTATAATTAAACATATTTAGTACAAAGTCCCACACGACACATTGGAACCACGGAACCCAGTCCTTATTCCAATCCCTCACTTTTCCCCTCAACGAACCGTTAAAACTTGCTCTAGTAATTTTAATGTTTTGTTGAAAACTAATTCCCACGACGAGTTTCACCCCTGTATTTATGCTGTTCTTTTCCCAGTTCGGTAGCTTCATATTTTCCAAGCACACCGTGGCTGAGGTCTTGAAGTAACTTTTTGAAGGACCTGAGCAAAGCTCGGGTTTGCAAACGCTATTCATTTTCAACCCTGTTACTTCAAGGTTTCACCAATTAAATTACTTTGGTGAGGCTACCGAGCCCAGCGAACTAAATCGTGCATTACAACAATTTGCTGCAACTTTTTGCAGAAGTCTGACACCATCAGACTTCTCAAATTTAGCTTCAAAATCGTACTGGTATTTTTAATGTTTCATACCAGTCCCTTACCCACCGCTAGTTAAGCCAACGCTAACCTTTACTTTTCTTCCAATATTCGGAGATTTGTTCAAGATTTTAGCCCTAACTTTTTGAGGGAGCGAGACCAAATCGCTCTTATTTTTCTGCCCCAACACGGTAATGTTTCACCGTATTAATTAATGTAAAACGGTATTTTCCTAAATTGGATTTGGTCCTCGCTTACATTTGGCAGCATATCGGATCTCGTCTACGTAGTAATATTTGAAAAGGAATTCGCGAGGAATTCCTCCTTTTCTCAACTTTCCCTACCGTAACCCCACTCCGTGAACCGACTTGACCCCCCGGTCAAGAGGGTGTGTCGTGTGTCCCCTCACTACGCAAGAGTAAACACTAAGGTCAAAATCGTAAAAATCGTGCAAACTTCTTTATTGTGTAATAACCGGCTGAGCCGAATTAAAGGGGAAATACAGCATAAAGCCTTATAATAAGTACAATAAGTAATCCGTGTGTACCCGGCCGCAAGATCATCAATTTACCGGCTTGACCCTTGTGCGCCCGCTACAAATTACTTAAAATGTACATAATGTAATTTAAGTATTTGCGGAAAAAAATCTGAGTAAAAGCCGGTTCACACCGGAGTGGCAGCTGATAGCTGATAGTGAACGCGCGCGTTTGCATCATTACACTGTCATTGTTGCTGCGGTGTAAACTGTGTGCGCTGTGCGTCATCTATCAGCTGCCACTCCGGTGTGAACCGGCCCTAAGAGTAAAAGTAAAAGTAATTAAAATTCTAAAATCGAGTAAGGGCTGGTTCATACTTATGTAAAACGTCTTTTGGACAAAGTCCAAAGGACGTTTTTACATACATTTATACGTTATGTTAGTCCTTTGGACTTTGTCCAAAGGACGTTTTACATAAGTATGAATCAGCCTTAAGAGTAAAAATAAAACTAATTAAAATTTCAAAGGTCGAGTAAAAGTATAAGTAAAGATAATTCAAAATCCGTTACTCTATTAGTTTAAGTAAAAGTAAAAGTAAGTTTTTACAACACTACTTTTTAGCCCTTATCTATTGATATTTAATTTAACGCAAAAAGAGTTGATAAAAAATATGAAAACAATTTAAGACTTGCAGATGTATGGACGGTAAATCTGCTGATCATCAAACAGACTAAATAGAAAAATTAGTCCTGATTTGTAAGTAGATGCGATACGTAGTCATTTTTTAAAAAAAATTAATTGCTTCATTACCCAGTTTATTATTCTTAATTTAGTTTTCTCCAACTCAGGAATAAAAAGTAAAAACGGTTGAATTTATCAATAAATAATTAAGAATAGACAAAGAGAAATCACTACATAATCCACTCTAACGGTTTGGAGATTTCCAGCTGTTAATAATTTAAAAAGCCGAATGAAGCATGAATAAAAATAGCATAAAATAGTAGTTTAGAGCTAATGAATGATAAAAATTATTTTCAAAATTAAGTGCTAAATAGTTCGATTGCCTTAGTTATGGTAGACTTGTTTTTGTGTATCGCGCTAAAATTCTAGATTACGCTTACGTTAATAGGGTTTTTAGTTTTGAGTCATTTGACTTGGGGTCGGCCTATTTAATAACTTCATTTATTATATTAACCAAGAAGTTTGATGGCTAAAAATTGCGCTAAAATTTATTGACACATTTCTTTAACAAAACTTCTTGCTTTAAATGTCAACACAATACATTGTTAATCTTTGTCCTAAGTGTCTAAAAAAGTTTAAAACTCACAATAAAAAATTAAAATTAAGTACGCGTTTTTTTTTAAATTTTAAAAAACCTGTAAGAAATTTTACATTAAAATATACCAATTACTGCGAAAAATTTCGAAATTATCTTTGCTACTCCAAAAAAAGTCACAACTTGTGTAATATTAAATCAATGTTAAAACACGAGATATCATTTTGTGGTTTTAATAAGCAACGATATGCAATACTACCCACGTAGTCTTTAAAAAACATTACATTATTATTTGTTTTCACATAATTTATAAAATTTTTGAAGGCCATTGTTTTATACAATTTATTTCATTAACCAATACTAAACCCAGATTCTGTTGGGAAACCCTACTTATCACCTAACGAAAGTTTTTTTAAAAGCTTCGATAAAGATTTTAAAATAAAACAATAAGCATGTTTTCAGCAACGCTAAGCTTACAATAAATATTATAAAATATATTTTTGATTTTAATACGTTGATATTACAAATTTCCAGTAATTTTCATGCATTTTAATTTTAAGGATCTTAAATTTTAAAAAAATCACTATGGAGTCAATTTTTGTTTGCATCGGATCAAACATTACTAAATATTGGGGAGAACTTCTTAAACTTGTAAATAAAGTTCTAATTTTTATAAATTTCGGTTCTGTTTATTAAAACTATAACATCGGCCGTTCCCACAAAAATTACATTTAGCAGTTAAAAAGTCGGCATTTCGGCTCAACAATAAAAACTATATAATTAAGTGTTAAAATTAAAATATTTACTTTTCAGTATAAAAACAATTTTACTGCAAAATCTTGCTTGATTTTTTTTGTTGTTGCATATTCGAATTAATACTAAAAATCATGGAGGTCAACCAGGTTTAAGTTGCTTATACTTGTAAAATAAATTTTTGGGAACATGACAAAATGCTATAATTAAAATATATATTTATGGACCTACCTAGCATAACAAAAATTGGGTCGGTGGTCCCTCCACGAAACAAAGTTTCTCTCAAATTAAATGCTTTTTTTATTTTTGAAACTGGAAATATTATATACAAATAAAACATCTACTTGGACAATTTCAGTGGTCTTTTTGTGTTTAATTAAGCATTACAAAATGCTTTTTTTCTGATTAACCAAAAAAAATTACATATGAAAAATTTTAGCTACGCTTCATATAGCTCTAAATAATGGTCAAAATTTAACAAAAAATACTCGAAATTGTTTTAACATAGTTGTTTAATCTCCGGTTTCCGAAAAAATTTGGTAAAAATCATTGGTTTCATAACAAATTCTCATTTCGCGCGGGACCGCGGAC
>JASAMX010012358.1:0-16834 GCA_030248175.1 Microlaimidae sp. YZB2_3
TTTAGTGTACAGTCGGACATTCTCTTGTGTTATATATTCTTGGTAATAATAAAAATATTTTAAATAGTGTAGTAAAAAGAATACATTACAGATCCCTGCAATATAAATTTATAATCGTGATATTTTGACACAAATTTGATCTACTAGAGAGATTAATTTTAACACGTTAAGGTTAAATTTATTCCCTTGAAAACTTCATTTTACCTTGTTTTGCTTTTTTTACACAAAGAGTAATATTGCACCACTCAGGTCAAAGTTGTTGTGATTAAGGGAATGAATTTGGTAAAAAGTGACGCATTGATAGCAAATAAATTAAATTAGATGTGTTCATTTTTGTTATGTATTCTTGATTATGTTTTTAAATTTTTTAAGTCGTTGACTATGTTATTGGACATTAATTTTAATTTTGAATTGCGTTGTTAAAAAATGTAATTAATAACATACAATTTTAAAATATTGTACAACCTCGTGATGTTTTTGTTCGATGGTTTTTTATTAAAGAAACTTACCTTATTGCCCAAAATTTTAAAACGTTTTTTTTAATTTAACTGTAAAAGTGATATGAACTTTCTAAAATAGCCAATCGTTCTTTAAAACCTTATATAATATTAGGGAATTTAAACATTTTTCATAAAAGACATAATTTTTTAATGACTAGACTTTTGTATTTACTTAAAAAATAGACCTATTTTTGTATTTTTTACGTTATAGAGTAGCGAGGTATGTTAGCGGCTCTCTCAGCCCTGTGTGACTTCACGAAACCCCAAGTTACAAACAAAGACGAAAAAAGAAAAGCAGAACGAGTTAATTTTCCAACAGCCCTAGACAATTACATTCAATCTAAGCAGGTAATTATTGAATTAATTTAAAAGAAACAAAAAAAATTAATTCAGATATTTAAAAACACGTAATTCGGGTGGTTGGTTGCCTATTGGTAAGAATAATAGGATTTCTCTCTGAAAAAACTCATCGTCCCGACCAACCTACAATTAATGTCTCTAAGCTGTTTTTATATATATATATATATATTTTTCTTTTATTTCCAGAAATGAGCAAAACAAATGATGCCATAATCAAAAATACAAAAGTTTAAAACTTAATACCAACTCATTACTCATGACGGTGAACCAACCAACTGGATTGTATTCTACCAGATTATATTTCCACAAGAGTTTTTACGTTAGTGTGTCGATTTATTCATGTATCTCTATATTTATGTCGTTATGTTTTTCATATGTTAAAAAAATAGTAAACACAGATTGGAAAATACAATACCGAATGTTAAAACCTTTATTATTATTATTATTATTATTATTATTATTATTATTATTATTATTATTATTATTATTATTATTATTATTATTATTATTATTATTATTATTATTATTATTATTATTATTATTATTATTAATATTATTATTATTATTATTATTATTATTATTATTATTATTATTATTATTATTATTATTATTATTATCCTGATTTGTGTATAATGTAGTTGAAGAAATGTGTAGATTTTATTTTTAACTACATTTGTATAATTTCCTTAAGTCCCTTTTAGGTTATTAAGTTAGTATTGTAACTAATTTAAGAAATTAAAGAGTATAATTTTATTATTATTATTATTATTATTATTATTATTATTATTATTATTATTATTATTATTATTATTATTATTATTATTATTATGTTGGACAAAATATTCAAAGGAGGAAAGAATTAGCCGAAACATTCGGAGAAAAGATTTTTCTCTTATTATTATTATTATTATTATTATTATTATTATTATTATTATTATTATTATTATTATTATTATTAATGACATTTGTTGTAAAATATTTTTACTATCTTTGGTCAGGCTATAAAATCTACGAAAATTGCTCTAAAAAATTTAATATTTGTCTTTGGAGTTGCTATTAGATTAGTCTTTAGGGTTGATGGAACCAATGGAACTTGGAGCCGAAAATAGGGAACCTGGAACCGTAAATTGGTAACTTGGAGCCAAAATTAAAAATCGCTAAAACCTTTACCTAAGCTCAAACGAAGCCTAACTTTAAGTCCAAATCTATTTTTATTAAAAACTCCAAGTTCCCATTGCTCGTGGCTCCAAGTTCCTATAATTTTCGATGGCTCTAAATTTTCTGCTTGTGGCTCTAAAGACTCTGAACCACTGTCCGTCGAAATTTTGTAAATACTAGTGATGTTCCCTGAAGCTTCAAGCTCCGCCCTATTTTTTTATTAATTTTATGAATACATAAAGAGTAATTTCATAGATGATTTTTTCAAAAAAGTTTTGTAAACTAATTTTTTTTTCTAACTTAATAAAAAGAATAAAAATAGTTCTAAAACTGCGGATAGAATAACTAAAGACATATTTCAAGGACAACTTCAATGACAACTGAAGGATAGGAACATTACTAGTAAATACATATTGCGATGTATTTAATTATATTGGTCAATTTATTTTAATAATTTTAAATCCATATTGACGCATCGTAGTTAAACAGCTCATCATGTAAGTAAACCTGGAACTCAGCACGATATTTACTGGCGGTTTTTTAATAAGTACCGTGCTGAATGCCGGCTATACTTACATGTTAAATAAAAAGATGAGCGGTTTAACTACGATGTGTTTATACTTTTTAAACCCTAAAGGTTCTAGGAATTACCGTTTTTAAAAAATGTGTTTCTAAACTAGTTGTTTATGATTAATTTTAAAAAAATTATATTTACTACTATATAATTTTTAGGTTGGAAGCTTATTGAGTGAAAAAATGCTGCAAGCAGACAAGCGAACCGATACAAAGCATCCATTTCTGTTGGTTCTTCTTGAATTCCCAGCAGCAAAGAAAACGTATCCGGTTTTTCTGACGTTTTATTTTTCCAAATCAAAAAGTCACCACCTATTATAATAAATTTGTGAATATTATTATTTTAAAAGGCTCTAGTGTGACTTGAACTTTTACGCTGTGCTAAATAGGTTAACTATCGCCACTAAATATGGGTTTAAGTCGAATTTTAGTAAACCCAGTGCAAAAAATAATGCCTGCGCCACAAGGATTTTTCATTTTCTAAAAAAAATTCCGCAGCAAAATCATTATTTTTTTGACTGCAATGTGCGAAAAATTAAGAAGTGATATAAAATGTATATGTTCTTTTTCCATTTTGACACTTTTAAAGCCCGGTAAATGCTTACTGATTGATATTTTAAATCAAAGTATAGAGTCTATAAAAGTTATACTTTTTTCATTTGTTTGTAATTAAACTGTTGTGTTTTTTTAAACTGTAGAAATATATTTTAAGCTTGGTAAAAAATATGCTGTAATTTGAAAAAGATTTAGAAATTATTTAAGGATCTTAATAAATAGCCGTATTCACTAAAGCGGTGTCTCACGCTTGGCGTGTCATTTAGATCCTCATGACAATAGATTGATTGGTTCTTGATTTTAACATAAACAAAACGACTGTTCTGCTTAAAACTAAATATATAAATTAAATTCTATTAATAAATTTCAAACGACTTGCAAAATGGGTTAACTTTAATAAAAAATATTTAGTTTCAATTAACATAGGCTTGCGTTAAACGATAGCAAAAGCTTTATGGCGGTGTTTATGACACGCCGGACGCAAGACGCTGGTTTCATGAATACCAATAAAAGTTTTCATTTTAAGACAAAATTAGACAATCGCCTTTCTTTGAAAAAAACCTTTGTTGACAAAATGGTCAACCCACTTTTTGACTCTAAAAACAAATTTTGCTGAAAAAATATTTATAATGCCGAAATTATTGATAAATAACCAATGAACCAAACTAAAACTGTATTTAAGTTGTTGTTTGGCTTTAAATTTTTTGTTGTATATAGTGAAATTCCCCGGAATTTTAAACTCCAGTGTGAAACTCCAATTTTTAGAGCTTAGAAGCTTCGTATTATTTTATTTTTATTTTTATAAATAATTAAAAAGCAATGTCAAACATTATTTTTTAAAATTTTTCCGAAAAAACTTTTTTTTCTTTAAAAATTTGTTCAAATCATAAAATTAAGCTACGTACTAATGCACATAGAATAATTTAAAACATGTTTTAAGCTTAAAATAGGATTAAAGCCCCGAAGCAATAAAACTTCTTTTGTTTTAAATAGCTATTTTTTTCAATATCATGCTCAAACAGAACAAGGTTCTGAGCATGATATTGAAAGTTAGAAACATCACTAAGTTCTTGAGTTAGGATCGTGCTTTTGCGCCAACAAACTAATCATAGCTGCGTAAAATTAGTTTGTTGGCGCAAAAGCACAATAAAACAAGCAAGATCATGTCGGAAGCCCATTTTGTAAGCTGAGTACACCCATGTGTAATTAAAAAAGCAGACGCTTGCTAAATATATTTAGAGAAAGTTGTTTTATAAATTAAAGATTAATATTTTGGAATTTCACTTCCTATATAAAAACAATTCTATTTTTATTAGCTAATACTATCAAAATCATGTTTTGTTTGTAGTCATAATATTGGTTGTTATAAAAACTTAAGAATTTCACTTTCAAAATAATAAAAACCAAATTGGAAACAAGTAGGCTTAAGATTTTTACTTTGCTTAGTTTTATATTCTTGGTTTTAATAACAATAATTTTGGAATTATCCTTCTAAAAAAATTGGTTACTGTATTTATTTGTGCTGTTATGTTTGCATTTTCGTAATACGTTATAGTAATACGTAATACGTTATGTTGTATTTTTATTGTTAAATGTGTTTTATTTTACATGGATTTTTTAAATTATATGTATTGACTCAAAAAATAATATGCAAGTATTGGTTCGGTCGTTCAAATACGCGGGGTGCTTAGTGAATATATATTTTAAACTTTTTAAAATGTTACGCTTTATCGATAATGCTATTTTTTTAATGAAATTAATATTTGCCTATTTTGTTGCGCTAAATTCGTGTAATTACTGTTTACAAAAGTAAAGACTTTCAAAGTGTATACACACATGAAAAACGAATATATACTAAAAACGTGAAAAAAAACTTAACATAAATTAATTTGATGTAATAAAACACAAAAAAAGCAAAACCAAAAAAACAAATCTAGTCATAAAACAATTACGAACTAATTACTGGTTTTCAAGCAGTAAATACCAAACTAGTAACGTGGGCAGAAACCATGAATACGCAATTACTGGTTTAATATCAGTAAATAGCATACCAGTAATTATACAAAATCAGTAACAATGAAAGCATTAACAGCACACTTATTGAATTTAAAGTAAGTCGTGTCGATCGGCCTTTTTGTGCAGCAGTTATTAAAAAACAAGTAAAAGGCTATTTCTGAAACTATTAAGTGAGTTTAGAGAGTAGATTAGCTACATTCTTCTCTACATATTATTCTTCATAGAGACGGATACACTACAGAAAACGGCGTTACATAATACAACAAAACACATTCACAACTCTCACCACAACACCCACCCCACCACCACCCCCACCCCCCCCACCCCCCCCCCCCCCACCCCCCACACCCCCCACACCCCCCCCCCCACCCACCCCCAAACCCAACCACCCCCCCGTAAAGATCTTTTTAACGTTTATCGCATTAGGTCTTAGCTTTATTTTTTTAAAAATATTATTTTTAGGGGTTAATTTTACAATTTTAAAGTTGCTCTTGTAACTGTATTTCAGTTTTAACTTTAAATGTTAACAGATGTATTAAAATGGCTAACTATCAAGAATAGTTTTTCTGAAATGAATATCTAAAGCAACAAAACATTTAACCAACATTTTTTATTAAAAAGAACGCTTACTGCATATTAAACTTTACAAAATACCGATATGAAATTGTAAAAATAAGATTATTTTAATATTAAGCACTTAGAAACTCGAAAAATACTTCAAAAAAGCAAAAAATCAGTATTTTCTAATGCTTAAACAAAAATAAGAAACACAAAAAAATAAAACCAAATATTCATATCACCTTAAAACCAAAATTTGTTTTAATCACTTTAATTGGCATTATTGTTTAAAATATTCACTCATGTTTCTTTTAAAGTAAAAATATAATATATTCAAGTTTATATAAACATAGTTTTTAGGCAGCTAAGAGTGAGGGAAGGGGTTGAGGTGGTTAATTACCGGCGGTAAATTGCATCTTAAATTCTGGGAAGAATGTATGGAAAATTTTAAAATCTAAAAGAGTGTCAGGGTGTGTCTTGTGGATTTTCAAAACAAAATACTTTGGAGGTGTCAGATTAAAATTCTGGAGGGGAGCCAGATTAAAAAAGAGAACTTTTCTGAGGAGAATTCGATTTTTGTCTAAGAGGGAAGTTCAAAATTTTGAGGTTAAAGGACCACATCATACCTCTCCACTTCATGGAAAGAAATCTCATTAAATAATCATGTTTTTGATTGGTGAACACTTTTTTTTGGTTTTTTGGTCATTTTTTTGGCCAATCATTTTTGGGTGATTTTTCATTTTTCTGGCAAAAGCTAACGTTTTGCCGGGCCCATACCTTTTGCCGAGCTTTTGCCAGCTAATTTCAGTTTAGCAGCGCCTTAGCTTTAGTACTAAGCCCAAAAAACCCTTTAGTACTAGAGCACTTTAGCTTTAGCTTTAGTACTAATGACACCCGTATTCAATACTAAACCCTGAAATATATTTGAAGTTATTTTAGTCATATTTTCAAAACTATATTTATGGATACATAAAAGTTATGAAAAAAATTTTTAATAGTCAAGAAAGTTTGAAAAAACTTTCTTGAAAAAACTTTCTTTCTTGGGGGTAAAGTAACATCAAAGGTGGATAATCTAATAAAATGTAGTGTCTCAGATGCCTCCTAGCAGCGTGCACTCATAAAGTCCTATTCGAGCCGCATGTCCGGCCTTACGCCGCATGTCCGGCTTAAGGCCGCATGCCCGGGCACAAGGGAGAAAATTTTGCTTCATTGCAGCGAAAATAAGGCGGCCTTAGGCCGGACATGCGGCTCGAATTGGATTTTATGATGCACGCTGCTACAGACCGCTGTGACATACCTTTATTAGATTATCCACCTTTGGTAACATCTAGTAGATTAAAGTTTAAGTTTTTGAGAAAAAAATTCACGCGCTTTTTTTGTAGTGCTTTAGTTTTAGATTAGCAGACTTCATTTTGACATTTTACTATTTATGTATTAAAGATAGTTCCATACCGATCTAGATAAACAGAATTTCTATTACATACCTAATTTTACACGTGGAGAGCATAAAACCTTCATACGACAAATGAGAAACCTTCGTCACACGGTGGTGGTATTTTTGTAGGACTTCGGGGTAAAATTAGCGATTAGGTCTACTTCCGTCATAATAAGTTTTCGCCCTCAAATAGTGCCCAGTGAGCCAGCAAATTGAAATGGTTAAAGCTGTACGGTAGCAATATGCAAATTTTTTCAAAATGAAATATCCTAAGTAATACACTACTTCCGTGAGAAAAAATTGCATATTCCTACCGTACAGCTTTAACCATTTCAATTTGCTCGCTCACGGGCGACCAAGCGCAAAAAATTTGGGTAACGTAATAATACCTAGACTTCTTTGTACATTCATTTCTACAAATAACATTCGGTAAAAATACCATTGGGTAATTTAACAGGTTCTTTACTAATTACCCTCGGGCTTATTTTTCCTGAAGATAACAAAACCTAAAAATTAAGCTAAATTGATTGATAGTTAAGTCAAATTAGTAATGAAACTAACTAACCCAATAATTTTTTTTACCAGAATGTCATTTGTCGAAAGTTTTTTTCAAAGGTATTTTTTAGGCAGGAATAATTACTGGAAACAAAAATTATGTATGACGGAAGTACCGCATTTGAAGGTTTCACCGTTGTAGCCGAGAAAAAAGCAATCACGGGAACGAGTTAAGGGGCAGAACTCTGGAATATGACATTAAAGTGTGGGATCATCGTTAGTCAGCAAGAGTCAGTCCACAACGAAATTTTATCTACCGGCTATATTAGCCGATTATAAAAAAAGTCATATTTATAAGGTTTTTAAAATAATTTTATAACAGTATTCTTCAGTTTCAATATATTTCTTGTTGTAATTCAAAATAACACGATAGTCAAAACCCTCCCATTTAAAAGAAAGCTGTTTAGTGTTAAAGACCTTCACAGAGTTATGACCTATAGAATCACTTTTAGCCAATCAGGGCTTGGAAAAAATGAAGATCTTTCATCCATTGGAGATCCATTTTTTCCTATGCACTAGTTAGCTAAAAGTGATTCTTAGAGCTCCTCCCACAACCATTCCCACTGAGAAAAACATATATGACGTGATCACTAATACTATATGACATTTTGAGGGTTCTTAAAATCCTACCGTGAAATTATTTTTCAACGCATAAAATAGAAAGTAATATAATCAAATGTTCAAATTTGTATGAGACGGCTTTAATATTCAAATAGCTATTAATACCTTGTAATTAGAATAAATATCCATAAAATTATTAAAATATTATGTTTTTTTTTAATTTGAACCGAAAAATGTGAAATCAATGAGAAAGAAAACAAATGCAAACAATAAAAGTTTTTTTTTCAACAATCGGATAATTTAGCCTGTAGTTAACATGCCGTTAGTGGACCAATGCCAGAGCAGTCAATGTCAATGTCACTTTCGCCCTTGGCTGTTAGTTATTTCAATTATTATTCCTAAATATTATTCTTGAGAGCAAACTTAATTTTGTTGGAGAGCAAACCTAATTTCGCTTAGTCCTAATTCTATTTGCTTTTATGCTCTCCACGTGTAAAATTAGGTATGTAATAGAAATTCTGTTTATCTAGATCGGTATGGAACTATCTTTAATTCATAAATAGTAAAATGTCAAAATGAAGTCTGCTAATCTAAAACTAAAGCGCTACAAGAAAAGCGCGCGAATTTTTTTCTCAAAAACTTGAATTTTAGTCTACTAGATGTTACCAAAGGTGGATAATCTAATAAAGGTATGTCACAGCGGTCTGTAGCAGCGTGCATCATAAAATCCAATTCGAGCCGCATGTCCGGCCTAAGGCCGCCTTATTTTTGCTGCAATGAAGCAAAATTTTCTCTCTTGTGCCCGGACATGCGGCCTTAAGCCGGACATGCGGCCTTAGGCCGGACATGCGGCTCGAATAGTATTTTATGATGCACGCTGCTGCAGACCGCTGTGACATACATTTATTAGATTATCCACCTTTAATGTTACTTTACCCCCAAGAAAGAAAGTTTTTTCAAGAAAGTTTTTTCAAACTTTCTTGACCATTAAAATTTTTTTCATAACTTTTATGTATCCATAAATATAGTTTTAAAAATATGACTAAAATAACTTCAAATATATTTCAGGGTTTAGTATTGAATACGTGTGTCATTTGGACTAAAACTAAAGCTCAAGTGCTTTAGTACTAAAGAGATTTTTGGAATTAGTACTAAAGCTAAGGGGCGGCTAAACTAAAATTAGCTGGCAAAAGCTCGGCAAAAAGTATGGGCCGGCAAAACGTTAGCTGTTGCCAGAAAAATCAAAAATCACCTAAAAGTGATTGACCAAAAAACCAAAAATAAAGTGTTCACCAATCAAAAACACGATTATTTAATAAAATTTCTATCAATGAAATGAAAAGGTAATGAGGGCTCCACCCCCCCCCCACTTTAACCTCAAAAGTTTGGCCCCCTTCTTGACAAAAATCGAGTTTTCCTCAGAAAATTTTTAATTTTTTTTACCTGGCTTCCCTCCAGAAGACACCTATTTTGTTTTGAAAACCAGACACACCCTGACCCTCTTCTATACCTCCTTCCAAAAATTTTCCATACTTCTTTTCCAGACTTCAAGATGCAATTTACCCCGGGTAACCAACCACTCCAACCCTTTCCCCCCTCTTTTAGCTGCAAAAAACTGCTTATCTGGAGTTGAATATACTATATTTTTACTTTAAAAGTAACATGAAGTGAGTATTTTGAACAAGAATGCTAATTAAAGCGATTAAAACAAATCTTGGTTTCAAGTTGCTTATAAACATAGGGTTTTACATTTTTTGTGTTTTTTGTTTTTGTTTAAGCATTAAAAAAGACTGATTTTTACTTTTTTTGAAGTATTTTTTGAGTTTCTAAATGCTTAATATTAAAATAGTCTCATTTTTACTATTTTATATGGGCATTTTGTGAAGTTTTTCATGAAATTAGTGTTTTTAAATAAAAAAATGTTGGTTAAATGTTTTTTTGCTTTAGATATTCATTTTAGAAAAACTATTCTTTATAGTTAAACATTTTTGATGGCTATTAACATTTAAAGTTAAAACTTTAATACAATTACAAGAGCAACTTTAAAACTGTAAAAATGACCCTAAAAGTAATATTTAAAAAAACTAAAACCTGAATGCAATAAACGTTAAAAACTTTTTAATGTTGAGTTTTTACTGTAAACTTAACAATGCAAAGCTAAGAATTACCTTAAAAAAGGGATAATTTTTAACATTTCGGAATATTTCCATATTTGTCAGTTTGGCAAAAGCTACGGCTAAAGTGCTTTAGTACTAAGCCTTTTTTGGGCTTAGTGCTTAATTTAAGGCTAAACGATTTTTGGACCTTTAGTACGTAAGCTAAGGCGCGGCTAAGATAAAATTTCCCGGCAATGCACACCCGTAGTATTGAATGGTTGAGTAACTCCGACACTATCTCCGTTTCAAATGTCTGGAGCTTGGCGGCGTCCACTTTTTGTAAAAACAGCACTATTTATTATGTAAGTACATAAAATACTAATGACATTATTTTGTATTTTAACGTAAAACGTATAAATCTATATTTCCATTCACAAAAATCCGCAGTTTCAAAAATCGTTTCTGATCAAAGTGATTTTAGTCATACCTTAAAGTATAAATGTTTGGAATTAATTGTAATGCAAACTGATCAATCGATAAATTCTATTACTTACCCCAGGTAGTCAAACTGTTGAACGGCCAGGAAGTTCCCCACAAGGGTTCGTTGCTGGCGTCATTCGGCCGTGGCGGGAGAACAATGCTGGGTGTGCCTTGCGGCGAAGTCAGTTTTATCTAAACACGTTAGAATTTTAAGAACCCTCAAGCGGCAAGTTCTATTCGTGAATTGCAGGTATATGCTTTGCTCCGTGGGAATCAAAGTGGGAGGAGTTAAAAAAATTTAGAGATCGCCACGTTGATTGGAGATCATTTTTCCCAAGCGTTTATTGACTGAAAGGGATTCTATAACGTCATAATTCTGCTGAGATCTTTAACGCTGTGAATAAATTTCGTTCAAACCGAAGGTTTTTGACATTCATCAATAATTTTATTAATACCTCAGGTATACCTTGTATCTTTTATTTATTTTATAGCATTTAAACTGTTTTTACTGTGGTAAGTCAAAAAATATTTTATTTTACATTAAAGATAGTTTATTGTGAATAAAACCATTCTTGTGATTACCTTTTTCCCGGTTACAACCGTGAAACCTTCCTATTGTAAAACCTGCGCTTCAGTTCCTGCACACCAGTGTGCAAGTTCCTGCACACCAGTGTGCAAGTTCCTGCACACCAGTGTGCAAGTTCCTGCACACCAGTGTGCAAGTTCCTGCACACCGGTGTGCAAATTCCTGCACAACGGTGTGCAAGTTCCTGCACACCGGTGTGCATGTTTCTGCACATCGGTGTGCAAGTTCCTGCACACCGGTGTGCAAGTTCCTGAGCATCAGTTTTAAAAAATGTGGCTAAAAGAATAGGCCCAATTAAAAAACATATATATTTAATTTGAACTGTTTTCTGTTATGGGGAATTTTTGCCGGTATTTTGTGGAAATTTTCACATAACAGGTCACGATCACATTTTGATGCGAAACGTTTATTTCATTTTTGGCTTAATTAATACTTAACAAACCACAAAAACGTTTAAAAAATTACCATGAATCTGCGTAACCAAAACCTGTCCACAACAACATTGTTGTTCGGAAGTTTTGTGTTTTACGCTACATCTTTCAACATCTCCTAACAAATTTCGAGGATGTAGATAAAGTTTTTTTTTTGTTTGATTGCCGATTAGTCTTTGATCACAAATCATTTTATTTATAGTCTAACTGCAAATTAAAGGGCTAAAAATCCAATTTTTCAGAAGTTTTTTTTACCGTTTTTATGTCATTTTCGTAAGTATTTATTAGTTCATTGAGTGATTGACGAATATTATAAATAATTTTATTAGTTTTCACAACCTTTTTTTAATTAAAACAATTTTGAACTGGTTTGCAGGAACTTTCATACCGGTGTGCAGAAACTTGCACACCGGTGTGCAAAAACTTGCACACCGGTGGGCAGGAATTTGCACACCGGTTTGCAGGAACTTGCACACTGGTGTGCAGAAACTTGCACACCGGTGTGCAGGAACTTGCACACGGTATGCAAGTTTTGCGTCATGTTGGAACCAGCATAGTAGCAAAAGTTAGTATTGAGTGGTAAACTCTTCTCTCTATATATTATGTATTCTTGATATTACCTAATCCTACCTAATAATACTTTGTGCGTGACTAATACGCAGTGAGCGTGCATTGAAATGGTTGAAGCTGTACTGTAGGAATATGCAAATTGTATTCACTTTCACAAATATTGTATTTGTATTAGGCCTAGGCACAAATTAGGTAATACCTAGAGTTTACCGCGGTGAAGTTTACATACCACAATGGTTAGACGACGATACCAGAATCGTGAATCGAAGGCTTTATCGTGGTAATAAGAATATTTCACAATTGGAACCGAATAAAAGGCAATCATGAGAACGAGGTGTCGCCAAAACTTGATTTTATAGATATTTACTTTTAATATTTTGGTGTTAGTCGCAGCTTTGGTTATTATTTTTTGATAAAACCATAAACCGCACCCCATAAAGGCTGGTTCATACTTATGACAAAACGTCCTTTGGACAAAGTCCAAAGGATAATTTTAGAAAAGCCAAAACGTCCTTTGGACAGGACTTTTGTCTTTTGGACTTTGTCCAAAGGACGTTTTGTCATAAGTATGAACCAGCCTTTAGACGTAATGCTAAATAACGATGTTTTAACTTTTCTGTTAAATAATCTTGTAAGTTAGACCTTTGCTCATGAATAACCATTATACTTGTCTGCCAATGAATCAATCCCACGTAAGAAATAATTTGCATACTTTTGGGTTGGAAAGCGCGTTTGCAAAGTGTCGAAACTTTTATTATTGTTGAAAAACCGCCCAAACACTACCTCGTGCTACATCATGCGAAACGACGAATCAGCAGCGCGACAACAATGCTTATGCAAAATAAACCATACCGTATGAAAATTATTTCTTACCTGAGATTCATCTATATTACCTGAATTGAACCTCTGCGTGAAAAATTGACAGCTACGGCGACTCCGATCTGTTCCAGGTGAGTGATGGCGCATTCGTTTCGAAACACTTGAACTTCGAACTCCAGTTTGGCATTGGCTGCAATGCTGTGGTTTGTCTAAACGCAACTTTCCTATTTTTAGTAAAAATATTATGGATTGCTACTTGTATATAGGACTATATGCATTTACAAATTTAAATACATATATATAAGAATTTTTTATGGTGTTGTTGTAAAATAGTAATTGCTATTGTAAATTCAAAAAAATAAATTTTAAGATATTTGCAACTTGGCTATATTATTTCAGTAGCCATAGCAATATATCAGGATATTTTAATTTTAGTATGATTAATGATAGTTCCTTGTTAAGTAAAGCATTGAGTTTAGTTTTGGTTATAATACTAAAAAACCAGCAAACACAATATTGTTATCCAAATTTTTACAGAATAAAAATCACGAACTTATTATTTGCTTTATACATTTAAGTTTATTTTTTATGTTTGAATTATATCTGGCTGACGCTGAAAATTAGAATGCAGACATGAGGGGACCAATTAAAATTGTGCGGTAATGACGTTTTTATTAAAAAAACAAATAAGAACGCAGAATTTTTTTAAATTCCACCTTTTTCACAAAATTAACCAACTTTAGCCCTTACAAAATTTGCATTTAGGTTACAAATTAAGTAATTTGATAAATAATTTTTAAAATCAAGTTTTTAATCTTTGTTATTAATTGGCTTTAGTGAAAAGTTTTGAATGGTTTTATAGTTAAATAGTCGATTCAATACTGCAAATATCGCGGTCAGCTAGATTTTATTTGCCTAGAGTAACAAAAAATCAATTATTTTGATGTAATTACGCATACAAAAATAATTGAAATTACATTTTTTACAATAAAACAAACAACTTTCCATAATGTATTTTTTAATAACTCAGACTGAATAATTTCCACAGAAAGCCTGAATTCTGACTGTCTTAAAACCTTTGCATTTATAGACAGGCACCTCATATTTAAACTTATAATAAATATAAAATATAAAACATACTTACATCGCTAACTGTGTTGGAAATCCCGTCAATGAGTCAATTTTTTAAGATTAAATGCGGAAAAACCATAAATAATGCCAAATTTTTTAATATAAAAGGAGCGATGCAAAAAAGGCGGGACTAAAAAATGTTTAAAAACACCCAAACCTTTAAAAAAAAACTGAAAAAAAAACTGATGAAAATCGAAAAGCTGATATAAAAGTTAAATTTAATATATTAATATACTAAATAATAAGCATAAATTCATTAAGAAAACGTATATCTTCTACTAATTAGACTCCTGTGATTTGTTTTAAAAATAATATGTAGCGTTCCTCAGTGGATTTTCTTAACGGCCTTCCTGCTATTTGTTGCGCCAAGAAATAACCCGCGAATATTGTCTCTGCGGTCGCCATGATTTTTTTTATCTCTCATGCTATATTAACTAGCCTTGAAAAATGCTCTAAGAATAGAGCAGGAAAAAGGGGCGATTTTTCCCCGGGCGTATGTTTAGACAGAAAAGATGTGGACTAGTCTGAGATGGACATTATGTGGACTATAGAAAATTTGCATTTGGTTTGGGCAGCTGCTCACTAAATAAAAATTTCTACCATACGATAATGATTTGTTTATACATTGATCTAATCACACAGCACTGTTGCATTTTTTTTAGTTTGATGAAATGTCAATTGAAAAAATTATACTCACAGCAATCTTTGACAAGCGCGAAATCGCCACTTTTTCAATTTGAAGTTTATATTTGTATGTGTAAGAAACAGCTATAAATTTGAAAAAGTGGCGATTTCGCGCTTGTCAAAGATTGCTGTGAGTATAATTTTTTCAATTGACATTTCATCAAACTAAAAAAAATGCAACAGTGCTGTGTGATTAGATCAATGTATAAACAAATCATTATCGTATGGTAGAAATTTTATTTAGTGAGCAGCTGCCCAAACCAAATGCAAATTTTCTATAGTCCACATAATGTCCATCTCAGACTAGTCCACATCTTTTCTGTCTAAACATACGCCCGGGGAAAAATCGCTCCTTTTTCCTGCTCTATTCTTAGAGCATTTTTCAAGGCTAGTCTACCACTTTTTTTGAATTAAATTAAAAAAATAGCCTAATAAACTATAGTTTTAGCTGCGCAATGACATATGTTTATAATCATTCCGTTGCCGAGATATACTTTTTTAAATAAAAAATAATAAGAAGAAGATGATGAATTTAAATTACAAAATTTACCCACGTTGTTTAATTATAGTTAGTGCGGTGCAGTGGCGCTCCAGACAAAGTTTACCTACGTTCTCTAAATATAGTTGGCGCGATGCCGTGCGCCAATGATTGCAATTATAATTCTACAGTAAAAATAATAATAATAAGAAGATGATGAAATGAATTACAAAATTTACTCACGTTCTCTAAGTATAGTTGGTGCGGTGGGTTAAATTGCAGTGTGGCACCCCCGCACCACCGATGATTACCTACCGGCGCGTGGCGCTCCCGCGCCACCGACGCTTATTATTATTTTTTAATAAATAAAACTTTGAATTAATTTTGTCATCAGTAATGCAAGAATTAAAAAAGTACTTTGTTGTTTTCGCCGATTTCCGCGCGGTTGAAGCAGATGGCGCTGGGATTTGGTTCCGTTTCTGCCACCAATTAAAACCCGTCTGCTTTTTTTGTGCGGTTTTTATGAGGGGATGTTGGTTGTCTGCTCTGTACAATCCTTATTGTTGCCAAAAGGCTGTTATTGTGCGGTTGGGAGTTTTTATTTGTCTATTTTTTAAATTTTTTATTTTGATCAATAAATCGATAACAAGGACCAAAATCAAAAAAAGTGCTTCCTAAGAAAGTTGCGTAATTCCTTCTTCTTTCTTATGAGCCCATGTTTATTTTTGATCAACCAATAACGAATGAGGAATATCGCTTTTAAGGATGGAGCGTTGGAATAATAATAATAATAATAATAATAATAATAATAATAATAAGAAGAAGAAGAAGAAGAAGAAGAAGAAGGTTCTGAATTTCAAAATTTACCCACGTTCTCTAATAATGGTTGGCGCGGCGCCACGGGGCTAAATCGCCCCGTGGCGCTCCCGCGCCACCCATGATATTTGCTATGCTACTTATGTTTATTAGAAGTAGTGCAAGGTGTCTATAAGTTTTTTAAATTTAATTTTCCCAAATAATAAGAAACTATCCCAAAATGTTTGAATAAATGCTGATACAGGTTATTTGTTCGTCGACATTGGACCAGGTTTTGGCCTTCTGCACCATGGCGTGTGCATCCATAATTCCAAAGCCAAATCGGTTACTGTAAAATTTTTCCAGCAGCATTTCTGAAATTATACACGACAAAATACGAATGTTTTTAGCAGGAAATTTTTTTTTAATCAAAAAATTATGAACTATTTCATCGTTTTTCTTGGAACCTGCGAATATAAACAATATTCCTGGT
>JASAMX010012360.1:0-26386 GCA_030248175.1 Microlaimidae sp. YZB2_3
CTTATGACAAAACGTCCTTTGGACAAAGTCCAAAGGACAATTTTAGAAAAGCCAAAACGTCCTTTGGACAAGCCAAAACGTCCTTTGAACTTTTTCCTTTGGACAAAGTATGAATGCTACTTAAAATTTGCCCTTTGGACAAAATCCAAAGGACAAAATCCAAAGAAAAAAGTCCAAAGAACAAAAAATATCAACACTTTGTCCTTTGGACTTTGTCCTTTACACAAAATCCAAAGGACAAAGTCCAAAGGACGTTTTGACGCTGTTTTTGTCCTTTGGACTTTGTCCAAACAACGTTTTGTCATAAGTATGAACCAGCCTTAAGTTTAGGCTTTGGCTTAAGCTTAGGACAGGATTTTAGTCAGTTTACACATTCAGCTTCATGTTCCACTATTCCTTGTTCCAACTTCGTCTTTTCGGGCTCTAAATTCCAGCTCTAAGTTCTCTCGGCTCTAACAACCCTATTTAAATTAGATTCAAGTCCTATTAGATTAGATCAAAGTCTTATTCACTATTGCTCTATAGCGTGTGTTTTCTTCGCGGGGATGTGACTTCTCTAAAAAGTATGGACAGCAAAGCTAAATTTTGTAATTTTCCCTTGGTCGGTGGTTTTTTTTTGCTCACATCATTACATTCTTACCAACACAAACTACAAAATTTAGCTTTTTCGTCCATACTTTAAGTAGCCACATCCCCACCAAAAAACACACGCTATAAAGAAATAGTGGATTAGATGGTACGGGGTCTTTAGAGCCACTAGCAGGGAACTTGGAGTCGTCGAAAATTTTTGGGAACTTGGAGCCACGAACAATAGGAACTTGGAGCCGTTAAGAAAAAAATGGTTTGGGGTTAGATTTATATTTCGCTTCGGCCCTAAATCCTATTAGATTAGATCCAAGTCCTATTAGATTAGATCCAAGTCCTATTAGATTAGATCCAAGTCCTATTAGATTAGATCCAAGTCCTATTAGATTAGATCCAAGTCCTATTAGATTAGATCCAAGTCCTATTAGATTAGATCCAAGTCCTATTAGATTAGATCCAAGTCCTATTAGATTAGATCCAAGTCCTATTAGATTAGATGCGACAACCTACTAGATCCAAGTTCCTATTTTCTACAGCTTCAAGTTTTAAAAAATTGCGAAAAACTCCAAGATTAATATGGAACGGTTTATGTCTCGCACATTATGTTTACAGCATTTTTATAAAATTGGAAATTTTTGCTACGTTTATGCGAATTACATACAATGGTTTCATATGTCACATCATCAATATACAATTAGTCGTTTTTAATAATGAATATACTTTTGAATCATGCACAAACCAATAACTATTATATCTTTTCGCCAACAATATGCGAAGTATAAAAAACCACTTAAGAAAATGATATAGCTTTTAAGCCAAAAACGCATTAGCATATTGCATCTTAAGCAAAATGAATAACACTTCCAGTTAAGCCAGGCGCGAAATGGGATTGCTTCCTAATAAATCAGTTTTTTATTGATATAAATCCGTATTTTTAACAATACATACAAATATATCGCATGTGGGATAGGGATGCTTTCCGGAGCAAAATTCTGGTTAGAGAAGCTGAGGAGTTCCGAAGCTGCGGGGCTTCGGGGAGAAAAGGTGAAAGAATCAAAAAGTTAAAATTTTCATCAAATCCTTTTAAGGCTTTTTTATTTGCAAAAAACTTTTGCTTCGTTTTTTTGACAGTTTTAACCAATTATGAACCGGAATTACCTCAGCATTAAGCAGTTTTTTACGTAATATTTTTTTAAATAACATAAACAAAAATCACAAAAAGATTTATGGTCTTTTTTATTTACCATAAGCCTAACAATTTTTTTAATTTCCATTAAAATTGAATTGGTTGTTTTGTTTTGTTTTTGTTTGCGTTTTATTATTATTGTACGGATATGTTTTCAAGAGATATATTATATGATTTTTTAAAAAGCTTATAAGCTTTCCACAGCCAAAATGAAGGAGCCTAAAAGGTTTAGAAATTAATTTCGCCAAAAAAATTGGGAAACTCCACACGGTAAAAAATTCTTAATAATGTTTGTAAATTCATTTCAGTAAACAAAAAAAAAACATTCTACGACCATCATTCAAAAAGTTTATCTTAAAATTAAGTTTCCTTTATTTAAAAACTTTTCAAAATAGAAAAAATTATAAAAAATTAAGTTATAAAATTTTTAGCTTTAAAAATAAAATTTTTTATTAGCACAAGTTTATACTGAATTTTTGAACCTTTAACAAATTCATCTATGTTTTATTTGTTTGGTGTTTTTGATTAAAGGCAACGATTAAAATATTTATAAATAATCACCAAGAACATCATGAAGAATAGAATTGATGTTTTCACGACAGAAAATAATAATATCATAACAGGAATAACAATAAATTATTTTAAAAGCAGTAATACACTATATTATCGCCTTTTCAGGATAAATTCGATACTAATAATTCTAAAATAAAAAACTAACTAAATACAAGAAACTCTAAACCGACAGAACAAAAGTTAGCTTTTTAGAAACGAAAAACGTCCACAATACCAATATAACTTCTTATCTTTGTTCGACAACACTAGTCAAATGTTCCAGCAATTTTTGATTTCTGACGTGTAAAAAGCTGTTTCTAGTGATGAGCGGAACTACGAAACCCCTGGAACCGGAACCAAAACTGTAATTGAGATTTTACGAAAATCCCGAACAGGAACCGGAACTGAGATTCTTCAAAAATCCGGAACAGGAACAGGAACCGGAATTCCAAATTTTGCCCGGAACATACAAACCGAAACAGGAACCTGGAATTGCAGATCACATTTTGCAACCCCGAACAATCAAACCGAAACCAGAAACTGGAAATTCCCTCAAAAATCCGGAAGAAACCATACCAAATTTTGCCCGGAACATCCGGAACCCAGAACCGCAACTGCCCATCACTAGCTGTTTCTATTTAATATTTAAAGTATTAATAAAAATATGACGTGTTATTTTAGGGGTTTTTATAATTATATAGATTTATAAAATGGTCATTTTTTAGATTGACTAAAAAACATAAAATTAAGCGTTAATATTTTTTTCAAAAACATGTCACGAATTTTAATAATATGTACCATCATGTCCATTTTTAATCTTTCGAATATATTAATTCAGCTTGACGTAATTTTTCATTAGTTTAAGTAGCTCAATAAATTTTTAATTATTTTCGCATTGTTTTTATCTGAATTTTGATACAAAACTTATTTTTTAGTTATCATTTTTTATTCTCATGTATTTTTAAAGCATAATTCGAAATATTTATTTCGTTTATAATTGCATTTTACGACTTAATTTTGATGTTATTTTTTTATTAATTAATTTTAAGCTTTAAGGCTGGTTCATACTTATGACAAAACGTCCTTTCGACAAAGTTCAAAGGAAACTTAAGAGAAGCCAAAACGTCCTTTTGACTTTTTCTTTTGGACGAAGTATGAATGCTACTTGAAATGTGTCCTTTGGACAAAGTCCAAAGGGAAAAGTCCAAAGGACAAAAAAGTATGAATACGTTGTCCTTTGGACGGAAAAGTCCAAAAAACGTTTTGACGCTGTGTTTGTCATTTGGACAAAGTCCAAAGGACAAAAGTCTTTTGGACTTTGTCCAAAGGACGTTTTGTCATAAGTATGAACCAGCCTTCATATTTTATGGTTTGCTAATTATATTCATATCAAAGTTTGTAAAACAATTCGCCTTATTTTACCTTAGGTAACATGGTGTAAGAACATAGTTTTTTTTCTAATATTTTTTTAAACAATTTTCTTTTTTTTGTATTATCAAAACTAAAATTTGTTCAAAAATAATTGAGATTGTAACAAAATTTTAGGTGAGTATATCTCGATAGTGACAGAATTGATTCAGTCGATAATTCTAAGAATCTATAGTTAATATTAAAATCTATACAAAAGTAAAACATTAATATCAAAATTTTTTTTGCAACTAATATTGGAATTTACAATACAATTAAGAAAATCTAAATAAATAAAATATAAGAAGATACTATAAAAACTTTAGAATAAGTAAATTACAAATAAAAAGATAAAACATACTAAGTTAGACTAGAAGTAGAAATAAAACATTTGAAATGTGACTAATATAAAATAGAAGTAAGCTAAACATAATTTAAATACATAAAACGCTATACAAATTCTCGAAACAAATAAGTCAAAAGAAAGATCCTAGTATAAAAATAATCAAATTAAAAAAAAAATACTACAAAACTTAGACTAAGTAAATTACAAAAATATAAAGATAAGAAAAGGATAAAACACTAAAATTTTACTAGCAGAAGAATACAAGAAAAATGAAAACACACAGAATAATGCGGAAAATGAAAAACTAGTTTAAATAAAACTGCGCGCACTTAAACATACATGTGCATACAAAACAAGAGCCTGGCACTTAACAAAATACACTTAAAACATCAAACAATACAAAAGGAAAAAAATGTTTAAAACCCGTAATTACAAATTAAAATAAAAATAACTCAGTGCTTTGAACATTTTTATTTAAAACTGGCTTGTCCCTATCTATACAAATCGATTCTTTTATCTTCAAACAAAAATCATTGGACGCGGAAGCAATTACACAAAAGTCAGTAAAACGAGGCTGTTCAACTAATTTATCACAACTTAAAACATGATCATAGATAGGTGAAAATTTGGGAACAATACTTTTATTAGTTTTGGATGAAATACCTATATGTTCCGAAATTCTAATGCCCAAGTGGCGGGTAGTGCACTACCCGAACCCCAACCCCCCCCCAAAAAAACCAAAAAAACAAACAAACAACAACAACACCCCACCCCCACACCACTTGGGCATTAGAATTTCGGAACATATAGGTATTTCATCCAAAACTAATAAAAAGTATTGTTCCCAAATTTTCACCTATCTATGATCATGTTTTAAGTTGTGATATAAATTAGTTGAACAGCCTCGTTTTACTGACTATTGTGTAATTGCTTCCGCGTCCAATGATTTTTGTTTGAAGATAAAAGAATCGATTTGTATAGATAGGGACAAGCCAATTTTAAATAAAAATGTTCAAAGCACTGAGTTATTTTTATTTTAATTTGTAATTACGAGTTTTACACATTTTTTTCCTTTTGTATTGTTTGATGTTTTAAGTATATTTTGTTAAGTGCCAGGCTCTTGTTTTGTATGCACATGTATGTTTAAGTGCGCGCAGTTTTATTTAAACTAGTTTTTCATTTTCCGCATTATTCTGTGTGTTTTCATTTTTCTTGTATTCTTCTGCTAGTAAAATTTTAGTGTTTTATCCTTTTCTTATCTTTATATTTTTGTAATTTACTTAGTCTAAGTTTTGTAGTATTTTTTTTTTAATTTGATTATTTTTATACTAGGATCTTTCTTTTGACTTATTTGTTTCGAGAATTTGTATAGCGTTTTATGTATTTAAATTATGTTTAGCTTACTTCTATTTTATATTAGTCACATTTCAAATGTTTTATTTCTACTTCTAGTCTAACTTAGTATGTTTTATCTTTTATTTGTAATTTACTTATTCTAAAGTTTTTATAGTATCTTCTTATATTTTATTTATTTAGATTTTCTTAATTGTATTGTAAATTCCAATATTAGTTGCAAAAAAAATTTTGATATTAGTTACTTTTCATAAAAGTAAAACATTTTTCCAAATCAACCGCACCGCCATAGAAATACGCTTACCTGAAATTTGTTTTCAGGCATAATCATTTTTAAACAGATAGTTTAATTCAAATCATTATGTTTTTAGCATTTACCTATTTCAAGCTACATTTCTGTTAAAAATTTCTGATATAAATTTAACGTTTTCTTTTTGTCTTTCTTATAATTTTTTATTTGGTTTTAATTAGTGCTAAATTTTATAATGGGCTAAATAAATACAATTTATAACCGTGTATAAATTGGGACTTTCTATCAGTGTAATTTTTTTAATTTTGAAGTTGATTTACTACTACAGTAAATAAGAGTAAACTGTGGCAGGTTATATAACCCGTATAAATTTGTGTTAAATCTGTATTTTCACTTATCTAAGTGCCCAACAATCCGTCAAAATCAAAGATATTGCGATATAAATTTTTCTTTTTCTATTATCCTGATTTTGTTTTTTAGAGCCACCGTCGAACAACATAGCGCGTTTAAACCACATTATCATTATGCGAGTGATTTAGGGTGTATTGAAACTACATTCCAATACACTGAGCAGTATATTCAGCGACCGCTGCCAAGTGGAGATGCTGTTTCGCCATGTTAAAATACAAAACGTTTGCACCAATGTTAAATTTTACACCATTGTTATCAAGTTGTTTTGGACCTACAACAACTGCCACTACATTATAATACACTGTACAGTGCAAAATGGCGCCACTACAAAGTGTAAAGCCAAATCACTACTGTCAAGTGGCAAAATTTTTAATAGTGTTATATCACAGAACGCCAAGCCATCGCCATGAAGTTTTTTTGGATGTATTTTGCCCGTTGATGCTGGTTAAACACCATAGCGCATTTAGCCGTTATTATGCATAATTTAGGATGTAGTGCAACTGACAGTGCAGCCAATCCACTGTGCATTATATCACAGAAAGTCAACGCCGATGTTACATTTGAAACCATCCTTATTAAGTTGTTTTGAATGTACTATGGCTAACAGTGCATCGCAATACACTGTACAGTGGTTCCACAATATACACCGCGGATCAACATACACTGTACAGTCTAACACTATGCAGTGTAAAATCAAACTGCTGGAAAAAATCGACGTGGTTTCACCAATGTTATATCACAGAACGCGGTATCTTAAACCATCGCTATGAAGTTGTTTTGGATGTACTCTGCCCGCTGATACTGCTGGACGCAGTGGTTGTGGTCGTGGGGGTGAGAGCGTTGGTAGCGCTGCGCGGTTGGTAATAGCACTGACGCAGGTTCCCAGAACCTACACCACCAGGACAATCCGAGGCACGACCGCGAGCGCATCGCAATACACTGTACAGGGTTCCACAATATACACCGCGGTCAACATACACTGTACAACTGAACACTATGCAGTGAATACCGAAACTGCTGAAAAAATCTATTTTCACTGTATATGAAGGTATTTTAAACCAGCGTAGTGCCTGCTGTATGCTGGCGTAGCGCTGCGCGGTTGGTAATAGCACTGGACGCAGTTGGTTTTCCCGGGAACCGTACACCACCAGTGACAATCCGGGCAATATAAATTGTAGCAATTCGGACAGGCTTTAAATTGGAGTCGTTCGGTTTTCGGTTTTTTGCACATCGAACACAGCAGTTCCACGGACTCATTGCCTATAATTGAAATAAAAAAATATAGGGCAACTGGCTTAAATTCAGCCAGCTTTAATTTTGGTCACCGGTTGTTATGTTACTCATCTGTAAAAAATGTGAACTAAACTTTCAATGGCTAGATAGATCATTATGTCATCTATGTTGCCATACGTAGTTTATTTTATAACTTTGGGCATGTCAAAACTAACAACCAGTGGCCGAATTTAAGTCATTTACACTATATAGAAATAGATAAATATAAATATATAAAAAACTTTTGTGTTTTAAAAGTAACGCAGTTAATTGGGTGATCATACCTTTGGTTACACGTTGATAGATCTTTATACCTTTAGAATATTATATTACTTCTAAAGATTATGTTTATACAAATTAATAATAAACAATAATTTTATTTACATTATAATTATATTTGCTAACCTAGATAAAAGCCACCATAAATAATTTAAGATTATATCTTACTTAGTACACGAAAAAAATTTTTAAAAAAGTTGTGAAAAATTGATTAAGAAATTAAAAAAATTCATCAAAAAAATTAATTTTTTTCTATAAAGTCGAAATCTAAGAAAATAAACACGCCCTTTTCATAAACGTAATGTGTATTTTCCCCTATTTGCGACACCAATACCTAATCAATAGAAATTAGAAAAATCGTCCCACCATACCCCGGCTTCGCCTACAATGGAGCACAAACAAACTTTTCTAAACTCTTTGTTCTAAATAAAAACGAAAAATTTGGCACGGTCACAGCTTTCAGCGGTTTAAAAGACAAAAGCCAACTGGAAAAAACTCTATTAAACAGGAGGATTTCTTCTTACACTAATATAAATTCAAGCTAAGAGGTTAAACCATATCATTACCGTTCAACGTACATAAAACCGTGTAATATGAAACATCTTAATGGATTAAAGAGTGATTTTGGTCAGTAGTTTTAAAGTGAATTTGATTTTAAGTTTGTAAATGTAGTTGACTATAATAAACAGGTATAATAACTATGAGCTTAATACTAATGACTAAAAATTTATTAATATAGCCTTTTTAACTTTGAACTCATGAAAAACATAGTTCTAACAACAAACATCGTTCTAGTTCAGATAGGTTCCAAACGGTGTAACGCATTGATTCATTCTTCCCATACAATTACTTTTTATTGTTATTTAGAGGAAAAGTAAGGTAAGGAATGATTCATTTGTTGAATCAGATAAACAAACAAACAAACCACTTCGATCACAGTTAAAAAAGCAAGCCCAGACATTTGGTTGCTAGTTGCCTCGGTTTTTGTATTTGTGACTTCGGCGTCTAAAGAATTGCGACAATAGGCACCTTGCACTGGAACTCGGTTTATACATGAAGTATGCAATATACATAAGTGTCACCATAATGGATAATTACCGTATCTCCTACTTATCTTTTGTAGTATGCAGATCAACCGATCGAAATTTCGCGCGCTTTCGAAAGTTGATCTGCATACTACGAAAGATAAGTAGGAGATACGGTAATTATCTATTATGGTGACTCGCTATGTTTATTGCATATTTTATGTATAAACGGAGTTCCAGTGCAAGGTGCCTATATATTTTAAATCGCTCAATAACATATTCAGAGTTAAACACCAACAAAACTACTTAAATAAAGACGATCATTCATTCTATAATTTACCAAACATATGTACATACCAATAATATGTATAGTAAACATATGTATATGTATAGCTATTTACACTTTTTTATAGAATCTGGAGGATCAACAAATAGACTTGAAACAGGTACGGAAAAACAATAAGCCAAAGAAACTTGGATACGCTAAACATTAGACCTATTAAAAGTTACACTTTATGTTTTAATACGTTTTTTAGGATGCAGATTTAGGTTGTAAAAATTCAGGCTTTAGGGTTATTTTTTATTAAATTTTCCTAAACATGCACTAATACATTAAAACTTATATTAATTTAAAAAAATCGCATTACATAAAATTTTCACATTGCTTGCACCGCTTGTATTGGTTACATCAAAGGTGAATAATGTCAACGATTACAGTCAAAGACGTGACACTCATGTTTAACAAACACAGGCATCCGCATTACAACTAGCCTTGAAAAATGCTCTAAGAATAGAGCAGGAAAAAGGGGCGATTTCTCCCCGGGCATGTGTTTAGACAGAAGAGATGTGGACTAGTCTGAGATGGACATTATATGCCTCATAAGAAATTTGTATTTGATATGATCAGCTGTCCATTGAATAAAAATTTCTACCATATGATAATAATTTATTAATACGTTGAATTTGAAAAAGTGGCGATTTTGCGCTTATCAAAGATTGCTGTGAATATAATTTTTTCAATTGTTATTTTATCAGACTAAAAAACTGCAACAGTGGTGTGTAATTAGTTCAACGTATAAATAAATTATTATCATGTGGTAGAAATTTTTATTCATTTGGCAGCTGGCCAAATCAAATACAAATTTCTTATGATGCATATAATGTCCATCTCAGACTAAAATTAAAATCCTTCAGGCTAAAATTCAGGGCGTAACAGCTTGCCGTCAGAAAAAAATAAAGAATGAACGCTTGAGAATAAAAATAATAAAAAAAAAGTTTTCAGAGATGATGTAACCAATTATTATTATGTTGCGTCAGGTGTTTCTCTCCACGTGATATTTTCTCAAAAAACGAGTGGTTACTTTACCACCTTGTCAATTTCACCCTGATAGAATTCATCTATAGTCCACATCTTTTCTGTCTAAACACACGCCCGGGGAGAAATCGCCCCTTTTTCCTGCTCTATTCTTAGAGCATTTTTCAAGGCTAGTCTACCACTTTTTTAAATCAAATTAAAGAAGTAACCTTATATAGTATAGTATTAGCTGCTCAATGACAAATGTTTAATCATCCGTTGCCGAGACATAATGTTTTAACAGTTTTAGTATTAGAAATAGAAAACGTATTTTTCATTAACATTACAATGTGAAAAACTTTGCCGAAATTTTTCATTTTTTATTTATGATTAGTATATTGAATTTTTAAATTAAATATAAAAAAGTTTGAATCTTAGCTATGCAATAATATAAATTTCTAGTAGTGCTTGATTATTAATACGAATTTAAATTTATGTTGTCAACAATTTAAATTTTGAATTTGAAACCTGAAAAAAGTGGCTCCTAAAAAAATATTGCGCGATTTTTTACCCTTTCCAAATAGCTCATGTTTATTTCTAATCAATCAGTAACGAAGGAGGAATATCGATTTTAAGAATTAAGCGTTAGAATAATAATAATAATAGGAAGAAGAAGAAGAAAAAGAAGGAGATGAACATGAATTTCAAAATTTACCAACGTTCTCTAATTATGGTTGGCGCGGCGCCGCGGGGCCAAATCGCCCCGTGGCGCTCCCGCGACACCCATGATAATAAAGGAATAGATTTATTTTAACAATTTACTCCATAATATTTAGTCATATCTTATTTGGGTCCGCGGTCCCGCCGCGAAATCAAAATTCGTTAGGAAATCAATGATTTTTAGAAATTTTTTTCGGAAATTGGAGATTAGAAAACTATATGAAAATTATTTCGAATATTTTTGTTAACTTTTGACCATTATTTAGAGCTATGTTAAGCGTAATTAAAATTTCTGATATGTAAATTTTTTTGGTTAATCAGAAAAAAAACATTTTGTGATGCTTAATTAAATACAAAAAGACCACTAAAATTTTTCAAATAGATGTTTTATTTGTATATAGTATTTTCATTTTCAAAAACAATATGAAAAAATGCATTTAATTTAAGAGGAACTTTGTTTCGTGGTGGAACCGCCGACCCAATTTTCGTTATGCTAGATGGGTTCATAGTTTCCTTGATTATTTTGCCGCCTTTTATTTTTAAATGTTTTTTGGTAGAAAAAGTTTCATTTTTTACACAACACTAAGACACTTATTAGTAGTTGATTTCACAGTGGCAAGACCGCAACCTTTAGACAGTAAGCTCAGGTTGGCAATTTAAGACGATATTTAAGTTGTTTATCACTTATATAATAGAGCTTAAATTCTTATATTTGAAAAGTTCAAATTTTCAACTTACGGCTTCAAGTTCCCTTGGGTCCATCAATTCAAAATCATTGTGATTCTGTTTTTATAACTGTGTATTTGTTGGGAAGTAAGTTGGGAATTTTAAGCCGAAAATAAAACTTGCTAAAACGTATATACCTAAGCCTAAACGAAGCCTAAATTTAAACCCAAACCTATTTTTTTCTTAAAGTCTCCAAGCTCCCATTGGTCGCGGTTCGAAGTTCCTAAAAATTTCCAACGGCTCTGAATTCCCCACTTGCGGTTCTAAAGACCCAGTATCTTCAGTTAAAAAATTTCAAATTAAAAAGTTTTTTCTTGCACCCTTTTCATTAAATCTAAACCACAGACAGTCGAAGGGGCCGATAAAAAAAATCCACAGTCTGTCAGTTCATTCATTCTTGTATACAAAAGCAAGTTACTTGTTAGTACTTGATTTTTATTGCACTCTTTCCATTAAATCTAAACCACAGACAGTCGAAGGGACCAATAAAAAAATCCGCAATCTGTGTGTTCATTTATTCTTGTATACAAAAGCAAGTTACTTGTTAGTACTTGATTTTTATTGCACTCTTTCCATTAAATCTAAACCACAGACAGTCGAAGGGACCAATAAAAAAATCCGCAATCTGTGTGTTCATTTATTCTTGTATACAAAAGCAAGTTACTTGTTAGTACTTGATTTTTATTGCACTCTTTCCATTAAATCTAAACCACAGACAGTCGAAAGGACCAATAAAAAAATCCGCAATCTGTGTGTTCATTTATTCTTGTATACAAAAGCAAGTTACTTGTTAGTACTTGATTTTTATTGCACTCTTTCCATTAAATCTAAATTACCGACAGTCGAAGGGACCAATAAAAAAATCCGCACTCTGTCAGTTCATTTATTCTTGTGCACAAAAGCAAGCTACTTGTTAGTACTTGATTTTTATTGCACTCTTTCCATTAAATCTAAACCACAGACAGTCGAAAGGACCAATAAAAAAATCCGCAATCTGTGTGTTCATTTATTCTTGTATACAAAAGCAAGTTACTTGTTAGTACTTGATTTGACTCTGGCGAGACCGTCCACGACAATGTCCGGCTTGGATTTGAGAAGGGAGGCGCGGGCTGGCATAGCTCTGTCGCTGGACGAGGAAACGAAATTCGCGGAACCGAAGGAACCACCTCGGCTGTCCCTCTCGGAACCGGCGGTTGACCCTGAGTTCTCCCCATGGAGTCCACCTGAAAAAACGGATAATAAAAAAGATTTTGAAATATTTTTTTAAAATATTTTAAAAAGCTTTTTTTGACCTTACTGTATTTAATATTTTTTGACCTTATTTTTATTTTTCTTTGTAGATTTTTTGACCTTATTTTCTTTGTAGATTTTTTGACCTTATTTTTATTTTTAGTATTTTAGTTTAAAGTAGATTTTCTTTGTAGATTTTTTGACCTTATTTTTAGATTTTTTGACCTTATTTTTATATTTTATATTTTTAGATTTTTTGACCTTATTATTATTTTTTATATTTTTAGATTTTTTGACCTTATTTTTGACCTTATTTTTGACCTTATTTTTGACCTTATTTTTTGACCTTATTTTTATATTTTATATTTTTAGATTTTTTGACCTTCTTATTATTTTTTATATTTTTAGATTTTTTGACCTTATTTTTGACCTTATTTTTTGACCTTATTTTTATTTTTTGACCTTATTTTTAGATTTTTTGACCTTATTTTCTTTGTAGATTTTTTGACCTTATTTTTCTTTTTAGTATTTTAGTTTAAAGTAGATTTTCTTTGTAGATTTTTTGACCTTATTTTTATTTTTAGTATTTTAGTTTAAAGCCAGCATAGCTCTGTCGCTGGACGAGGAAACGAAATTCGCGGAACCGAACGACCCACCTCGGCTGTCCCTCTCGGAACCGGCGGTTGACCCTGAGTTCTCCCCATGGAGTCGACCTGAAAAAACGGATAATAAAAAAAGATTTTGAAATATTTTTTTAAAATATTTTAAAAAGTTTTTTTTGACCTTACTGTATTTAATATTTTTTGACCTTATTTTTATTTTTTGAATTCTTTTGTGTTGTGTTATTGGGTTTTATTTTTTGTTAATGTATGCATTGATTGGTAGGTTTGTTAGTGTAATTTACACCTTTACCTGCCTTCTTGTCGTTTTTTTAATATTATCTGAATTATATTTTTGTTTATATTAAATTATGCTCAATGCATGTATTCATAAAAAGTAAACTATTTTCTTTCTTTCTTTCTTTCTTTCTTTCTTTCTTTCTTTCTTTCTTTCTTTCTTTCTTTCTTTTAAGGTGCACTGAAAAAAGTATAATAATATATAGTATACATATTACATAGCATAGTATTATATACCATAGCTGCACAATGATAATACAACATAATATAAAACTTTCAGTCGGTGGTGGACCTCAAGCTGTCCTTATGGAATCTGTCGACCCAAAAAATACATTAAAACAAATAGTACATAAAGCTAATGTAGTAATAGTACAATATACCCTAATAAAACATAGTACCTATGCAAAACCAAACGTCTTTTCTGTAATAAACAGCTGTACTTCTCAGAGCCTGCGCTGGAAATTGGGTAGTCCCCGTGAAAACAGTCTTTAGAAGTAAGTAAGTTTTATGAAACTGTGTGATAAACATATATTACATTGCGCACCACATCATATATCAAGTTTTTATAGTACATAGGACAATATACCACCATAGTTATTACTTCAGGTTGTTTATCTTGTATCTTGGGTTAAGATAGAAAAAGTTTTGATGAAGAAATTTTTAATTTTAAAAAGCGCTTATATAAGGGCGTGTGTAAAACACGTCAGATAAAAATTTAGGTGAGCAAATGTTAGCTTGAAAATCCATTCAAAATTGTTCTTACGTCGCTTTTTTTATAAGTCCCAATCAGGAAAATTATTTATGTGACTTTTCTCAGAGGTAAACAAAAAACTAGCAGACCGTGTACATGGATCACCGTGTACGTCTTATTCATCATTTATCATTTACATAATCATTATATATCATTAAGACCCAGCAATAGTGACTTGACTAATTCTACCGTAGCACGAGCTAAAAATTGCCGGTGTTTAGCCAACACAAATGCAAATGGAGTTGTTTCGGATTCAAGCCAGAAACTAAAAATCTTAAAAACCGAGTAGCAATAATTTAATATTTTTTATATTATTTTCATTTTCATTTGTGTTAGTTTTTTTTTACATGTAGCTCACAATAAAACAGTGGAGTTTTAGCAGCTTACCATAAGCGAAAACATTCCTTGTCCTGAATCTAATGTTACAACACGCATGGTTGGTTTATTTCTTAACGGAATAAAAAAAGCATGTAGTAAATAATCAAATTAAAGAAATTGAACCCCATTTATATTAGCAAACCAAAATAGTTGAATTATATCTGGCTGATTTGTAAAATTGCTTGAAGATTTGAGAGGACGAATTAAAATTGTGCGGTTATGGGGTTTAACAAATAAAAGGATTTCTTTCAATTCCCGCCTTTTCACAAACTATATAAAAATTAATCAATTTTAGCTTTTAAAATTTTTGCATTTTTGTTTGAAATCAAATAATTTGTTAAATAATTGTTAAAATAAAATAGTCCTCAATACTAAGGGCTGGTTCATACTTATGTAAAAACGTCCTTTGGACAAAGTCCAAAGGACGTTTTTACATACGTTTATACGCTGTGTTTGTCCTTTGGACTTTGTCCAAAGGACGTTTTTACATAAGTATGAACCAGCCTTTATCCGTTTTTACTGAAAACTTTAAGTTGGATTATTGCTAAACAGACGATTTAATACTGCGAACTATCGAGGTCAGCTAGGTTTTATTTGTCTTAGTCCTTTAATTTTTACTAATTCTGCTTGGTGAATATAAATGGCGCTCCGCTGACAGCTTAGCTTTGATATGATAATACATTACTAAACAATTCTTATTCCTGAATAAATAAACCAGCCATATTTCGTTTGGTTTGCCTGGCAGTGGCTGAATGAAGTTTCTGTTATTTTTATGTAATTTAGTGCTAGCTTTTATTAGACATGCTGCGCTAACTTACCACTTAGTGAAAAAGTTTTTTCCCAAGTCTAATTCCGTCTTTGTCTGTGCTTGCAGGGTTGTGCAATGGCAGCTATTTTTATCTAAGTTGGTGCCAACATTTTTATAACCTGTGAACGAGCTTATACCGCAAATAAATAGTTACCCAATGTCCAGAGTCTATTAGATCTTTGCCCTTGCTGTCAAGAAGCGTGGGTACACCTCAGAATTTGTTTAGCTTTAAAATGTCATATAGTATTTGTGATCACGTCATATATGTTTTGCTCCGTGGGATAGGTTGTCGGAGGTAAGACAGCGGCAAAACAGGGCTTCAAAATGAAGGTGCATATATGGCTAAAGAATGCCGCGCAGGCGGGTTATTAGAAAGGCGTGGCGCGTTATTAGACATAAATGCCGGTGTCGCGGCAGATTCGACTCCCCCTCATTTTTTGACTCCCGGGGTCAAAATACACCGGTGTAGAACTACTTTGTAACGATTCTACACCGGTTGTACGCTGTGTAGAAATGAACTCCTGCGGAAAATAAAACGACTCCCCTGTTTCTTGTATTGTAAAAACTTTTAAAAAATTAATTTTAATTTTTATCATACATTTTGCGCTGGTTAGATGTCACTTATTCTTAATTGTGTATACTATGACACATGCCTGGGCTTAGGCTTAGGCTTAGGCTTAGGCTTAGGCTTAGACTTAGGCTTAGGCTTAGGCTTATTTTCAGCTACGAAATTGTTACATTTTCTGTTATATATAAATTGAAAATTTCTTTTCTCAACTTTGTTTAGGTTTTCGGGGTATTCATTTTCCACACTAAAGTTAACAATAAACTGGTATTCTAGGGAATCCATGCAAAAAATATTCAGAAAAACTGACACTGAAGTTTAATTTTACCAACAACTAACTTACACACGTTAAATATAGTGAAGTGAAAGTGCACAGTTTTAAGTAATAATGTATGGAAATTTTCGGGGGACCAATATATCCCGGTATAAAATGACTCCCCAATGTTAATAAGGGGAGTCATTTTATCCCAATGGGAGTCATTGAATATGGAGTCAACATATCATACGACATCTCGCATGATATTTTGACCCTCCCTGATTTTTGACCAGGTAGTTATTCTCGCAGCCCATGAGTCAAAATATCATATGACACCGGCGTCCCTTTATGCGCGCGGTGTCCTTTGATGCGCACAGGATTCCTTTGGTTTAGAACAATGAATTTCGACCAGGGTGTAGGTTGAGGCTTACCACTATATCCAGAGTCTATTTCTGTCTTTTCAAGTGACATTATTGTAATTTTTTAATAATTGTAGAGTAGCTTACCATTAGTAAAAGATACGTTCCCTGTCTGGAATCTAATTCTATCTTTGCCGGTGCTGGGGGAGGGGTGGGGTGGACTTAGGCTTCCGCTAGTGTTCCCGTCCATACTGGAGGCGGTTGTGGGGGTGGTGGTGGCGGATAGTTGCGGCAGCTTCGAAGATTTTTAACACTTTTTCTCTTCCGGACAAGGTTCGTTTTCCCTGATTTATTAGCAAAGAGGGTCGCGGAGGATCCGGCTTAATTTTTATCACCTAAATAAAAGGTTAGAATAAAGAATATTTGCCAAAGACAAAATTTCATATGTTCTGAGATCTGGGTGGCTACCCCAATCTCAGAACATATGAGATGGTTTGTTTTGTTTTACAAAAAAATTTTAAGAAAATTTTAAAATTTTCAGAAATTTCAAGAAAATTTTAAGAAAAAAATAAAATGACAAACTGATATCGCCATTAGTAGTGTTTTTAAAAATTATATGAGTGAATAGAACTTGGTTTTTAACTGCAAACACAATTCGCCGTTGTTTGAATCGACCGCATCCTTTTTAGGTACTAATTATTTGTAGTATGTTCAAATTTGTACTAAAGTGTGACACATACCGCGTATGTGTCCCTTCCATGAAAACTCAAGTAAAAGCGTTAATAAAAGACGATTATATTTCTAATTTCATTGTCCGGCCTATGATGTAATGAATAGCACGCCGGAATCGACTTTGGAGGTTACAGGTTCAATTCCTGTATTAGCCAAATTTTTCAATAAATTTGGCTTCTAAATTTTTCAGCGCTTGGTTATTTTCGCTTCTACTCTGGGTAGTCCATATTTGATGGCCAATACACACCTCCAGGTTTGTATATTGGTGTACCCCCTATTCTACAGTAGATAGACGGGCTTGCTGGGGCTGGTGGAGGTGTGCAAACTGAATCGAAGAGGCTGAGAGCAGCTCTTCTCTTGGTGGGAAGGTGTGACACATACCCTGTATGTGTCCCTTTCATTGAAACTCAAAAAACTAGCGTTAATAAAAGGCGATTATATTTCTAATTTCATTGTCCGGCCTATGGTATAATGGATAGCACGCCAGAGTCCATTTTGGAGGTTACAGGTTCTCTTGGTGGGAAGGTGTGACACATACCCTGTATGTGTCCCTTTCATTGAAACTCAAAAAACTAGCGTTAATAAAAGGCGATTATATTTCTAATTTCATTGTCCGGCCTATGGTATAATGGATAGCACGCCAGAGTCCATTTTGGAGGTTACAGGTTCACTTCCTGTATCGGCCAAATCTTTCAATATATTTGACTGTCTAAAATTTCAGCGTCTGGTTATTTTCGCTTCTACTTTGGGTCGTCACATATTTTGCTTGTGACGACTTAAGAAGACGATTTTTTTGGAGACAAAAAAATAGCCATAGCGGGATTTGAACCCAGGTCTCCTTTCCTTGATTTCCAGACCTGTTCTTTGTCCCGTGCGCTACCACTGCGCCATACGGGCTGGTTTTGATTTACTTTACAGCGCCTCTTATACTCGCCAGTACTGGTGAGTCATCACTTTAGGAAAGGACGTTCATCGTTACACCTTCCAGCCCAAGAAGAAACTGCTCTCAGCAAGCTTTTTTAACCGACCATCCAAGGTTCACACCGCTCACCTTAGCATCCTGCAGGTATGCTTTTCATCCAAGGTGCGGTATGGGTATTTTTTTTTGTCTCGAAAAAAATCGTCATCTTATCTCGCCTCCAGTTATGGGTCGTCACAAGTGGTACCCGTACCGCACCTTCAGGCTGAAATTAAGGGTGTAACCGCTGCCCGTCAGAAAAAAATGAAGAATGAACGCGCGAGAATAAAAACAATAATAAAAAGAATAATAATAATCTAATAATAATAATCTAATTATTTAACTGTTTAGAACTCGATATTGTAACACTAAAATACCACGACACCTACCCTTGAGCCACTGGATGCGGAACGTCTACTGGAGCTAGGTAATTCCCCGCTGACAATCGTCCTGTGGGCCTGTGGAGAGCCGCGGTCGCTCTCATCTGTGGGGTCCTCATAGACGATGTACTTGCGGTCAGGTCCAGCCTGGACGCGGGAAGGACCGGCTCTAGACCGCGAGGCGTCTGTGGAGCGACCGCTGCCCCTGGAAGTGGAGGGGCCGGAAGGTCCAGTGTCGAACTGCTCAAACAGGTGGATGAGATGCTCCACACTGTCGGAGTTGTGGCCGGCCCCCGGGAGTGTGTCAGAAGGGAAGCGCATGAGCGTGTGCAGAAATTCGAACGTGAATCCCACGTGAACGATACCTAAAATCAATCAATCAATCAGTATTGCATTGAACTGTTCATACAACTACATAAAAGTAATTCAAGTCGTTAATTTTGATCGGTGGCTGCAAGTAAGTAAAAAAGGAAGTGCATGAGCCAATGCTACAAATATTTGAATGTTAATTCCACGTAAAGAATATCTAAAAATCAATAAAATAATAAGTGTTTTGTCAAATTACTCAAACAGGTGGATGAGATGTTCCACACTGTCAGATTTGGGGCCAGCGGCCCTTGTGTCAGAAGGGAAGCGCATGATAGTTTGCTAAAATTTAAATGTGAGTTCCATATTAGTAATACCTTAAAATCAGCAAATCAAACGTATTTTGTTAAATTGCTGGACCAAGTAGAATGCAGGAATGACATGCCTCACAATCCGCACTGTGGGAGTTGCGGCGGCTGGTGGAAAGTGATTTAGAGGGAAAGTGCATGAGCGTTTACCAAAATTTGCAAATAAATCCCTCAAAAACGATACCTAAAACCGCTAAACAAATCAGTGATTGTTATAAACTGTCTGAACAGCTGTACAAAATCACATAATCACTGTGAATGAAGGTTTTGTTTCATTTTGTCAGAGTTGTGGTCGCCGCTTAACACTGTGCACATAGTTTAAACGTGAATTTCATATAAAAAATGCATTTAAACTTATGAATAAACTAGCACGCAACTGCTTGAACTGCCTTGGACGGGTAAACGAGTTTTACTGTCAGATGTGTGACTGACGGCATGGTGTACGTCAAAAAGAATTCGCTCCACGCTTGCAGAAATTTTAACATAAATTCTTAGTAAAAATCAACTAAAATCATTAAATTATCGTGTAAACTGGATCACAGGTTGAATTTCAACGCTGTCAATCGGTTTGTAATCGGCAGCCAAAAAGTGTGAAATTTGATTATAAACCTCACAAATGACGTTATCTGAAACAAAAAAATTAACAAATCAATATTTTTATTCCCTGAACTACTGTAAGAAATGAATGGAATTATTCACATTTTCAAAGCTGCAGTCGGTGTGCAGTGTGCTGAAAGAAAAACGAATGTTTGATGAACCTAAATAACTTGTACCAAAGTACCTAAAATCATAACAAACAACACAAATCAAAATATTGTTATTAAATTGTTCATACATATGGAGAGGATGCATGAATGAAAATGATCGTTTTTAAATTATAGCTTGCGGTTTGAAATTTTCTAAAAATAGAAAAAACTGCGAAGACAGCTTAACTTGAATATAATGTGGACAATAAATGCAATTAAAACAATAAAGCAATTTGTAAACATTAAACCGTTGAAACAGAAAAGATAAAACGTGAATGTTTAAAAAAAATACTTTAATATTATTATTTTTTAAATGTAATTGCAAACAATGGTTTCTCGGTCAGCTGCTCACCCTAACACGTAAAGTGTAATAAAAATTGAGGTTATGTTTTGTCGTATAAAAGGAAACGCCACTGGTGTTTCTTGTAAGCACCACCGGTTACAAATTTTTTCTTAGATTCACTCGAACATAGTTTTGTTAAGGTCATTTTATATTTTGTGGCAATCATAATCTTGTTGTTAATCTTATTTTTACCTTGAATTAAATTGGCAATTGTTTATAAATTTTATTTCAACAAAATTGCTGAAAAAATTCATAAAAATTTACTTTAATAAAAATTGCAGTAAACACTTTACACTCAATTTAAAAGAATGCAGTTCCTCTAAAGCAAGCCGTTGTATTTATTTCAATTTATCCGTTTTATTCCTTGTTACAGGCTGCTTCCTGTAACCTTTCAAAAATGTCTTATACTTTAACATATAACTCAAAGCCACCTGATTTCCTCCTGAGTTAATATTTTTTTCTAAATGCTTTCAAGGCAGATTTTTCCCTATTATTTTTTCTCCAATACTTAGGAGCTTAGAAATGAACTTAGGATAGGTTTCAGCCATTTCAAAAAGCTGCGAAAACCAAATTACCCACTTTTGGCTTTATGTTAGAAATTTTCGGCTGCAAGTTCCAGAAAATAAGGAACATAGAAACAGTCTTAAGTTTCCTAGGCTTTAAGGACCCTAAATCTACCTTCCTACCGAAAACAAGTTAAAATTCTCTTCTTACCTGACTAAAAAAATACAATAATTAAAAAACATTGTGTGTAATTTTAAACCCTTCAAGTCAAAAGCTTAAAAAATAAATTGAACCATTTCTTCATCGCTTCGTTATTTTTTTTGTCTGAACTGCCGACATTTATAACATAAATACAAAAAAAAATATTATTTCTTAAATTTGCTAAATAACGCGAATTTCTCAAAACCCACCCGTTTCTTTATCGTTGCTGACGATGGTCCATCGCTTGACTCGCAACGTGGCGTAAAGCTTCTGCAGGATTTGAACGCAAAAGGCGGCTGAGGGCCCGACGTTGTCGTCGCCCAGTTGGGTGGTCTGGAATTTGAAATCCACGTGGAGAGTTCGGTTGGAAATGTTGGAGGAGACGATATTCCAACTTTTCAGCTGATATTCGGAAAACATGGAGCTCAACAGGGACAGAGGGACTATGTCGTCTGCGCTCTTCTGAGCCGACGCCATAATCTAAAAATAAAATGATTATATTTGATAATATATTTTTAATTTATAACTCTTAATTTATAATTTATTTTTATAATTATAATTTATATATATAACCGATTATTGTATTTAAAGTTGGGTAAAACTAAATCGAAAATAGAAAAATCTACCATTGTCAAACAAACTAAAACTGTTACAAAAATGTCCACGCGGATTTTAAGGTAAAACGCTATAGAACATCGCAATGTAAATGAAATGAACACGCGGCGACAGAAATCAAGAATAAACCTATAACTATTTAACTTTTTGATTGGCTATCACGTTATTTCCAGTCACGTTATTTCCATTCACGTTATTTCCATTCACGTTATTTCCATTCACGTTATTTCCAGTCACGTTATTTCCATTCACGTTATTTTCATTCACGTTATTTCCATTCACGTTATTTTCATTCACGTTATTTCCATTCACGTTATTTCCAGTCACGTTATTTCCAGTCACGTTATTTCCATTCACGTTATTTTCATTCACGTTATTTCCATTCACGTTATTTCCATTCACGTTATTTCCAGTCACGTTATTTCCATTCACGTTATTTCCATTCACGTTATTTCCATTCACGTTATTTCCATTCACGTTATTTCCATTCACGTTATTTCCAGTCACGTTATTTCCATTCACGTTATTTCCATTCACGTTATTTCCATTCACGTTATTTCCAGTCACGTTATTTCCATTCACGTTATTTCCATTCACGTTATTTCCATTCACGTTATTTCCAGTCACGTTATTTCCATTCACGTTATTTCCATTCACGTTATTTCCATTCACGTTATTTCCAGTCACGTTATTTCCATTCACGTTATTTCCAGTCACGTTATTTCCATTTTTCAGTAGACATCTACATTAGGTTTGCCTGGCCCGTTTTTTTACATACATTTGTGATTTTGTTTTGGATTTTCTGACAAAACTCACAAGTTACAAACAAAACTTTTCTCAAAACCATGTTTTATATATAATATTAATGCTCCAACCTTCCAATAGCATGTTCCGGAGCTCCGACCATTTACAGCGGAGGGAGCTTCGGAGTTCTGACGTTCCAGAGCTTCGCCTCTTAAACGAGCGATTTGAAGCTATTTAAGCTTGAAATACATTTTAAATTAAAGATAATTCACTCAGGACGGAATCAACCACTCATTCTTTGAAAAATATCACATGCGGAGGAACAAATAAGGCAATTTAATAATTATTGATTACATTACCACTGACTACTGATTATTTTTTTTAATTTTTCTTGTCTTGCTCTTTTATTTTTTTATTTCTTCTTTCAAAAAGTTTTAATTTACAAAAATATTTTGACAAAGCATTCATTCGTTGCATTATTTTAAAATATTCATGAAATTAGTAAAAAAAAAACAGGGCGGAGCTTCTGTGCTCCTAAAAACAGAGTTTGGAGCTCGGGAAACATCGCTAATAGAAAATCTACATATCGTTATTACTACGGAAAAATGAGTCACAGTTTGTATAAAATATGTGTGTCTGTGACTCATTTTAAATTTAAACCAGGACCCAACACGGAACAACCACAGCCACATTTAACCCTCTTTCCTATATTTTCTATATAAAATGTATTTTTAAATGTCTTTTTTAAAAATATTAAGGCTTGTTAATGTTCATTTTTAGCGAGGTTTGGTATTATTTTCTAGCTTACAAACAATAACTTTTTGAAACAACAGGAAAAGACAATAAAAAACGGTAATATAGAAACATTTTATTAGCACCACAAAATATGACAAATTATACCTGAGACATGAATAATTTCAATTTAACTTTTCCCATATTATAAAATCTTAAATGATTCCACCAATCAATAACCACAATTTTTTTTAATTATTAATTACAGCATTCCCTTATTTGATAAAATTTTTAAAATTTCATTTAGCAAAATTATAATTTTGCAGATTACTAAAATACCGAATTATGTCGTTTCCGTTTTAAAATTTAACGGATAAGTAACAATGTTTACTCTTTTCAAACTTAAAGTTTGCAATAAACACATAGTTAGCTAAATTCATAAGCAAACTTCGCGTTCGAAAATCAAGGGACGCAAAAAAATGTCTAAAAAAAGTTAGTTTAACATACCCTCGCGCTGTTTCAGTTCAGGTTAAAAAAATCTTAAAGTGTCGGCTGAAAAAACCAAGGACCTCCTTGGGATTTTACTTTTCACTTCGTATGACTCACTCCACATATAAGAAAAACAGACGAAAAAACAGAGAACCTATTCGCCTCGCGTCAATTAGCGTATAATACGGTATTGTGTCCAAACGCATTGAGCAAATTCCTGCGCGTAAAAAAGAACAAAACGGACACTCCCTCCCAGACAAATAACCACTTAAGCACTTGAGTCTGGAAATGAGCAATTTCTGAAGTGACTCTCGAAAGCTCTCGAACACCCTGGAAAGTGTGGATTTTGTCACTTCCGCAAAATTAAAGCAAAAACTCGGAGAGATTGCTCTTCGACTAGTTGATTAACATAAACCATGTTAGTTAATAAACATTATGTATTAGCAAAAATATTATAATTAAGGAAAAACGAGACACTTAGAACAAACTGCTTGAAAAAAAGGTCCCGTATAAATGGAATCCCATTTAAATGAGACCTTTTTTTCAAGCAGTTTGTTCTAAATGTCTCATTTTTCCTTTATTATATATTTTTGGTATTAGGGCAATACGGTGATTAGTCATAGAACAATACCTTGAACATAGTTTCACCCGCAAAAATAAATAAAGTACTATGTTAATCTTAATCGTCGGTCTCAAAACAAAAATCTTAAATTATAGATAACTATTTTGGAGCGGGCACCTAAAAATAAATTTTTAAAAACTTCGCAAAAATGCTTTTTTATATAAAAAATAACGAATACAACAAAAAATCTTTGCAAGTAATCTTTATCCCTTAAAAGTAGTTACAAATTGTGTAATATTGAGTAATTTTTATACCCGAAATATTAAATTATTTGGATTCTAATGATGTTCTTAGATTTTTTATGGTTTTGCTTTTTACCTTTTAATGAATAAACATACAAAAAACACATATCTAATATGACCATCGTGATTTTCATTAAAGTAAAAATTAAATAAATAAAAAATGCGTAATCAAAAAGAATACACAAATCAATAGATAAAAAACTGGTAATATGTGAAAACAGTGTGCAGAACCAGAGATAATATAACCAAAGTCTTAAATCTACACAAATTATCATTTTTCAAAAGAAAATAATGCTTGATAAAATTTTATGATGAAAAAAAGCAAGAAACGCGTTTCAGTCCAAAAAAGACACTGATTATTATACTTAATATTTTTTAATGTTACATCGCTTTGTCAAGATTTATCAAAACCACTATTCTTGTTTTTTACAACTTTAATTACAAAAATTATTATATCAAAAACCTTTATCAATATAGTATTTTCTTCCAAATATTCGTTTTGCATTAGCAAATTTATATTGTTTCTGTTTTCCGCATTAATCAAAATGGTTTTTTTGTTTTTTTTTGCTTAAATTTGTCAAAAAAAATTATTTGGCAAACAATTCCAAACAAATTTTAAAAAAATTATTATAAATCGTTAATATGATGAAAGAAAAAATTTTATGAATCAAATTTTTATCAGCCGGAACAAATTCCTTTAATATTAGGATGATTTGTTTTAAAATTAAAAATGTTGCAGCTCGGTATAAATTCTGAGTAAATCACTTCTGTATTAAAATAGTGGTCTGTTTTAGGCGATATAGGAATTAGATTCGTTAAAGTGATCCTTTAAAATTATGTGGTTATTAGAAGATTTTTTAAACGAAAACAAAAATTTAATCACATTAAATTAAAAATTACAAATATTATTTTGTAAAATTCCTTTGCGTATAGTTAAAATATGGCAACTCAAGTTGAAAACTAAACTGATTAATAATTGATGATATTTTCTGGTTGATAATTGCTATAACTTAATATTTTCAACAACCTAAGATTTGTATGATGATTATTAGGAACCGGTAAAAATGTTTTCCAGTTTTTAAAACTGAAATCCCACTTAGTATAATTCAATAACACCGTAAAATTAAAAATGGAACTTTTAGCATACTTATTTTAGTATGTAATTAAATTAAACTTATGTCATTTCTGAAAAAATAAGGTATCGTGTTACGGAAGCTAAAATTCTTATGGTAATTTTTAGTAAAACCGGAAAATTCGATTTCAAGTGTTAAGTGCCACTTAAAAAGTGTGATTAAATTTGAGGTGTTTGAAGTGGCTAAATGAGTGCACCTTTAGAACGATGAAAAAACTTGTTACAATTATTAAGTTTCACATCACATTATAACTCGAAAAGTTTTATTTACATAACACTTATGGTGGATATATTAATTGTGTGTGTGTGGTTTATAAAGCAGCGTCCATCATAAAATCCAAAAAAAACAAGCTTATTTTGAAACCACTTCTTTAAAAAACAAGTTATTAAAATTTGATTTTTGGTTAAAATTAAGGTTTTAGTGCAATTATTTATAACTTCTTAAAAATTGTAAAAGTTAACAAACAGTAGGAGCCACTAAAATGTTCGCACATTTTTGAAGGTCTAAAAAATTTTCAAGTAGATCTTTAAAATTCTTTGTTTTTTTTTATTTTTTGTCAGATTTCATTGGCTAAGAAGGACTTTTATTGAATTTTATTAGCTTAATTTTTACTTCCTTATGG